>CM024753.1:8200560-8365966 GCA_014218235.1 Colocasia esculenta
ATGTGTAAAACAGTGGAAGAAGCAGCTCAGAGGGCAACTACGTTGGAAAAGGTCTATTTAACTCGTCAGGTGGGCGAGTCAGATTCAAGTAGTTTTCGGCAAGCGCAGCAATCAATGGTGTAAGTAAGGGTAAAGCTTCAGCAGGACCTTCTCCATCAGGTTTCGGTAAGTGGGGTCAGAAATTAAAGCAAGCATTTAAAGGTAAAGGAAGAGGATGGGGAGGTCGACAACAATTTCAGCAAGGTCGTGGTAGGCTAGAGGTGGAGGAATCGCAGCAGAGTACTGCCAGGCAGCCCCTTATTCCACCAAGGTATAGATGTTTAACTGTAATCACCGGGGCATTTGATCCGTAATTGCCCATATCCGAGAGAGTATGGATATGGAAGAGGTTGTGCAGCAGCAACAGCAGCCACAGCAGTTTCAGCAGCCACGAGCAAGTCGTGGCAGAGGAGCACCACAGCAGCGGGGAAGGGGTCCGGTTATGGCTATCACCCGAGCCCAGGCGGAGGCATCGAATATGATAGAATGTACTTTACCTCTTATGATTATTCAGCAAGAGTTTTATTTGATTCGGGTGCCTCTCATTCTTTTATTTCTGAAGAATTCTTGGATTGTATGATTCATCCTTTAAAAGAGGAATCCTGTGAGTTGGTAGTGGAAGTTCCCTCGGGTGAGTTCCTGCTCATTTCGAGCTATATAGATGAAGCTCCTATTATGATTGAAGGAAACCAGATTTGGTCGGTTGTATGCCCTGCAGTTGTCAGATTATGATATTATTTTGGATGGATTGGCTTAAGACTTATGAAGCACTGTTAGATTGCAGAAAGAAGAGGATCAGGTTTTGTCATCCTAATGGTGCAGTGTTTGAGTATCAAGGTATGCCTTTCTGTACTTCTAAGTTTATAATTTCTGCAATAAGAGTTAGAAAGCTAATAAATGCAGGGTGTGTGGCTTATTTAGCCTCAGTTAGTTTGGTAGAGGCTAGTCGGTCTGTGGAGGCAGTTCCCGTGGTTAGGGAATTTGCTGATGTTTTTCCTGAAGATTTGCCTGGTTTAGCTCCACATAGAGAGGTGGACTTTACCATTGAGTTACTGCCAGGTACCATGCCAATTTCTAAAGCTCCATATCGGATGGCACCCGCAGACTAAAGAATTGAAAAGCAATTAGAAGAGCTATTGCAGAAAGAGTTTTTATTAGACCGAGTCATTCCCCGTGGGGAGCACCGGTATTATTTGTGAAAAGAAAGATGGAAGTTTTCGTATGTGTATTGATTATAGGAAGTTGAATAAGGTGGCCATTAAGAATAAGTACCCGTTACCAGGATAGATGATTTGTTTGATCAGTTGCAATCAGCAAAGGTATTTCTAAAATTGATTTAAGGTCCGGGTACCATCAGTTTAGAATTAAGAGGAAATATAGATAAAACGCATTCAGGACTAAATATGGTCACTATGAATTTTGTGGTTATGCCATTTGGGTTGACCATGCTCCTGTAGCTTTTATGGATTTGATGATATAATTTTTCATCCGTATTTGGACCAATTCTTGTGGTCTTTATAAATGATATTCTGATTTATTCAGCTTCTGAAGAGGAGCATGCTGCTCATTTAGGTTTACTCTTCAGTTTAAGAGATAATCAGTGTTTTGCTAAATTTAGTAAGTGTGAGTTTTGGTTGAAGGAATTCAAGTTTGGGTCATGTCTATCGGCAAATGGAGTGGCAGTCGATCCAAGTAAAGTGGAAGCAGTAATAAAGTGGGAAGTGCCTAAGACAATTACTGAGATTAGAAGATTTTTGGGTTAGCAGGTTATTATAGGCACTTCATACAAGATTTTTCTAAGATTGCGGCACCCATGACTAAATTAACCAGGAATGGTGTGCCATTTGTGTGGTCCGGTGAATGTCAGAAGAGTTTTATGGAGTTGAAGAAGAGGCTTACATCAGCACTATATTGGCATTATCGGCAGGAAGTGGTGGTTTTGTGGTAATGCAGATGCTTCAAGGAAAGGGCTTGCGCAGTGCTTATGCAGTATGGCACAGTGATAGCTTATGCTCTAGGCAGTTGAAGCCGGCAGAAGAGAATTATCCCACCCATGATTTAATTAGCAGCAGTTTGTTTGCTTTGAAATGTGGAGGCATTATCTGATGGCGAGAGATTTGAGATCTTTACGATCTAAAAAGCTTGAAGTATATCTTTTCGCAGAAAGATTTAAATCTCCGTCAGCGTAGGTGGGTGGAGTATTTAAGGATTATGACTTCAGTTTGCTTATCATCCGGTAAGGCCAATGTGTAGCGGATGCCTGAGTAAAAGGCATATATAAGTCAAATGATGATCAAGGAATGAAAATTGTATGAGGAGATAGCAGAGAACTCCTTGTATGTGCCCAGCAGTCAACGGCGGGCAGTGTTTAGCCATAGTCTGTAGAGCCATCCTTGTATTGGCATATTGTGGAAGCTCAGAAAGCAGATGCAGTTGGCTGAAATTGTGCAAATTTGAAGGAATTACCATTGATGAAATTATGTGGTTAGGCTCAGAGGCAGGTTTTTGTTCCAGCAGAGAGAGAGGTAAAGCAGCGAGTGTTTGGAAGAGGCTCATAAATTCAGGTATACTATCCATCCAGGTAGTACTAAAATGTACCAGGATTTAAAGAAATATTTCTGGTGGCCTCATATGAAAAAGGAATAGCTGAGTTTGTTTCAAGATGTGCTGTATGTCAGTAAATTAAGGCAGAGCATCAGAAGCCTGGAGGTCTATTGCAACCGTTGCCCATCCCATAGTAGAAATGGATGATATTGCCATGGACTTTGTGGCAGGTTTACCAAGATCGAGTTCCGGCATAATGGAATATAAGTATTTGTTGATAGATTGACCAAGGTGTGCAGATTAGTGGCAGTAAGTATGTCTTGGATAGTGGACATATTAGCAAAAGTTATATTGATAGAATTGTTCCACTACATGGTATTCCGAAGACTATTGTGTCTGATAGAGATCCCAGATTTACTTCTGGATTTTGGAGAAGTCTGCAAAGGTAATTGGTACTGAGCTGAGATATAGCTCCGCTTATCATCCCCAGACAGATGGTCAAACAGAAATGACTATTCAGACGATTGAAGATATGTTACGAGCTTATTGTTTAGTTGGGGAGGTAACTGGGAGCATCATTTGGGAATGGTTGAGTTTGCCTATAATAATTTTATCATACCAGTCTTGGAATGGCACCGTATGAAGCTTTATATGGAAGGCCTGTAGAACCTCATTGAACTGACATTAAGTGGGAGAAAGACAGTTGGTGGGTTCCTGAATTAATTTAGCAAACCACAGAAATAGTGAAGCTTATTAAGAAAAATTACAAGCAGCTCAAAGCAGGCAAAAGAGTTATGCAGATAACCGAAGGAGGCCACTTCAGTTTGAAGTGGGAGATTTTATTTTCTTAATAGTTTCTCCAAGTAAAGGGATTATGAGGTTTGTCAAGACTGGAAAATTGAGCCCAAGGTATGTGGGACCTTTCTAGATAATTGAAGAATTGGGGAAACAGCTTATAGGCTGGATTTGCCAGCAGATTTGCGGATGTCCATGATATATTCATGTTTCTATGTTAAGAAAATGCATTGAAGATCCAGCTCAAATAATCATTATCAAGGTGGTGACCTGAGGCCGGATATGACTATGCAGAATATCCAGTACAGATCACTGATCGAAATATAAGAATTTGAGAAATAAGAAATTGAGTTAGTTAAAGTGCGATGGGAAAATAGGTTGGGTGGTGAAGATACCTGGGAATCAGCCGAGGAGATGGCTAAGGGTATCCTATATTTTTGAATAAGGTTTTGTATTTCTTTTAGATGATAATACTTGTAAAATGTGCATCTTTTAAATTTGTTTATGTTTGAATTGTGCTATGAATTTCGAGGTCGAATTTTTCTTTTTAATGATAGTAATGTACGTGGCGGTTTTTTTTCGATCCTTGGATCATGTGTGTAATGGTTGTGGTGGCTATCGTGAGGCCAATGGTTTTGGGTCATGTGGTGTGCGCAGGTTTTGGGCAGGTTTGGTCCTGAAATAAATAGGACCTGCTACAGTTGAGTAGGGGTTGACGGCCAGGTGTGGTCGTTGACTGGTTTAACTCCATTGAAGGGACGTCAACTTATGAACTTAACGTCAGACTTTGTGGACGTTTATGGTGGCGGTTTTCTAAGCGCCATTAGGGTTGACGCCAACTTGTGCGACCTGCAGAATATAGGGTCCACCCGAGGACAGTTTTCTCACACTCGGATTCTCCCTCTTCTTCGCCCTACTTTCACGCTTTGCTCCCTACTGCTTCTAAAGGTTGCTAAAGAGGCTGGTTACGGGATCGTGGAACGAGTGGTGGTGACCATGTGCCAGAAAACGTCGGAGCGAGGTGTAATCTCCGTAGGAGCTCGCTGAGGGTTTGGTGCGGATCGGAAGGATTTAGGGAATCTAAGCCGTCTTGAGGTAGGAATGACCCCTTTGGTTACTTTAGGACGTGACAATGCATCTGGAACGTGTAGATCTGCATGTTAATTATGTTTTTGGGTAAGGTATCCATGAGGGTAAATGGGTGGTTTGAGCAATTTGAAGAATGAAACATGTAGTTTCGGTTTGATTGGAATGCATGCATGTTAGAGGAAGTATTTCCTCATGTTTTCTCGATGATTTCGGGACCAAGAATGCATGTAGAATAGATTTAGGGTTTCTGCAGGAACTGGAGTTGAGGAGCTCAGCGTCAACATCGATTGACGCCAGGTTCTTCAGCTGGGAACTAGACGGCCAGATCCATTGCCGTTTATATCCCATCGACGGCAGTCGATGTTGTCGCCAACATATGTTTATTTAAACATTGCCATGCTGGGTGTTATCGATAATAGCGGTGTGTGGTACTTGGGTGCACAGGGTGCACGTCGTTTCTGAACTAACATATTGGTTATGCAGTTAGTCAGTCCTTTACGTGTTTACGTGGTTTCACGTGCGATGAACTATCAGTGCACAACGTTACGTGGGCCTTACGTGGTTTGTGTGTGACGTGCACGTGGTTTTGTGTACATGGCATAGTGCGACGCCTACCGTGGTTACCTCTCCAGTTGGGTGCCCCAGGTTCTCTGTGAGTCAGGCTGTTAGCTCGGGCTTTGTCCCGGGTACTTGTGTTATACCGTCGAGGTCTGTGTCGTCTGACCTAGACCACCCTCACTATCCTTTGCTTGAGTTGTACGTCCGGCTGAGGGAAAGACGACATGGGACAGTGACTCTCTGTGTTTGTTTTTAGTCACTTGTAGCGCGCTCGTAGTTGGGGTACGACACCAGTAGTCACACTGGTCCCCAGCTAGTCCTTCTCCAGTGCCTCACTCTAGTGAGCCCAGGCCAGGATCTCTAGAGGTGCCAGGCATGGCATGCGACCGCGTGGTCCGCAGGTGGTGCTGTTTAGTTGGTCTCCACAGTTGTTTGACCTTTTCACGTGGAGCGGCAGCTGACCTTTCGTTCGTGGTGCGAGACTGAAGGTAGACCTGTGTGTGTTGTCCGAGTCAGTCACTGGTGTCGCGAACTAGTTCACGTGACTCGAGTGTGGCGGACTCTACTTTAGCTCATATACCTTTTTGGTTTTGTCGTTTATTTATTAAAGTTCCTTTACATAGTCGGCAAACGGTGAGTATATTTACAGCTTTAATATCTTGCTTAGCTGTTATATAAATTGTTAGTAAGTTTTTTATGCTTTCGTACCTGTGTTGGGTTTCTTGGTGTTGGGGGAGTTCCCTACTGAGCCAGTGACTAACGAGGCTCACCCCACACCCACAGGTGAAGGTGAAGAGGACGTTTCTCGACCGTCGTCCAGTTCGGAGCCGCGTCGTAGCGGTGCAGGGTCAGCACCTTCAGCAGTGTAGTGTAGCTAGTGTGGCTAGTTGTTTACTTCCTTCAGTTGTACCTTGGGGTATGCCCCAGGCTCTTGTACTTTCTTTTAGTTCAGTGAAAATATGGCTATGTAAACTTGTGAAATAAATATATAAAATGGTGTGTTCTATTGTGTTTTCATGGACTAGTGTGTGGTATCCCTTGCGAGGCTTCGGCCCGTTCGCGGGAGACGGACTCGGATCAAGCACGTTATCGATTTAACAGGCTTGGACGAGGCATTCCTCACATCAGTCGTCAGCAGAGAGAGGCAGAGGAACCCCTTATCAGAGAGGAGGTCGAGGTCGGGTGATGGCAATCACCAGGGCGCAGGCAGAAGCATCAAATCTCATCGAAGGTATATTACCGATCTTTGATTTCTCAGCTAGAATATTAATTGATCCGGGTGCTTCTCGTTCATTTATTTCCAAAGATTTCTTGGATAGTCTGGCTCATCCCATAGAAGAAAGGCAGTGTGAATTGGTGGTTGACCTACCGGTGATTTTATGCTTACTTTCATGTTATTTGATGAGGTTCCCAATTGTGATTCATGGAATCATTTGCCGACAAAGTTGTATGCTTTGTCTTTATAGCAGTATGATTTGATTCTGGGTATGGATTGGTTAGAGGCCTTATGGTGCTCTGGTAGACTGTAGAAGAAGAGGGTCAGTTTTGTAAACCTGATGGAACATCTTTGAATTTCAAGGTATGCCTTTTATTCTTCTAAGTTATTATTTCTTCGCTGAAGGCTAGAAGATTAATTAATGCAGGATGTGTAGCGTATCTTGCTTCTGTGAGTCTGGTTGAGTCTCATAAATCTATAGAGTCTGTGCCAGTGGTCAGAGAATTTATTGATGTATTCCCAGAAGAATTGCCGGGCTAGCGCCGCGCAGAGAGGTAGATTTCACTATTGATTAGAACCAGGCAATATGCCAATATCAAAGGCCCGTACAGGGATGACCAACAGAATTTAAAGAGTAAAGAAGTAGTTGCAGGAGTTATTAAGAAGGTTTCATTAGGCAAGTCCTCGCCATGGGGTGCACCAATGCTATTTGTTAAAAAGAAGGATGGTAGTCTGAGGATGTGTATAGATTACCGGCATTTGAATAAGGTTACCGTCAAGAACAAGTATAATGCTACCAAGAATAGATGATTTGTTTTGACCAGCTTCATCACAAAAGGTGTTCTCTAAGATTGATTTGAGATCAGGATATCATCAGTTGAGAATTAGGAGGAAGACATTGAAAAGTTAGCTTTCAGGACCAGGTATGGACATTATGAATTTGTAGTAATGCCATTTCGATTAACAAAATGCGCCAACAGCATTTTGAACTTGATGAATAGAATATTTCATCCGTATCCAGATCAGTTTATAGTAGTTTTTCATTGATGATATTGATATATTCAGCATCAAAGAGGAGCATGCAGCCCATTTAAGAATCACCTTGCAGATTGGAGAGCATCATTTATATGCTAAGTTCAATAAGTGTGAATTCTGGATGAAGAGATACAATTTTTGGGTCATGTGATTTCTGGTGAAGGAGTTGCAGTGGATCCAGCGAAAGTGGAAGCAGTGTTGAAGTGGGCAGAGCCAAAACAATGTCAGATCAGAAGCTTTTTGGGTCTTGCAGGTTATTATAGAAGATTTATTCATATTTCTCTAAAATAGCAGCCCTAATGACCAAGTTGACCAGGAGGGAGTTTCTTTTTTGTGTGGTCTTCTGAGTGCAGGCGCAGCTTTGCTGAATTGAAAAGAGGCTTACTACAGCACCAATATTAGAATTCCTTCAGGAAGTTGTGGTTTTGTGATATATACAGATGCATCAGAAGAGGATTAGGGGCAGTATTAATGCAGCATGGAAAAGTGGTTGCTTATGCTCCAGGCAGTTGAAGAAACATGAAAGAGAATTATCCGACTCATGATTTAGAATTGACAGTGGTAGTATTTGCTTTAAAGATCTGGCGGCATTACTTATATGGAGAAGATTGAAATATTTACATATCATAAGAGCTTGAAATATATATTCTCACAGAAAGATTTGAATTTAAGGCAACGCAGATGGATGGAATATTTAAAAGATTATGACTTCAGTTTGGGATACCATCTGGGTAAGCAAATGTTGTGGCTGATGCACTGAGTTAAAAGCTGTTATGAATCAACTTATGATCAGAGAATGGAAATTATATGAAAAAAGATAGCATATAATTCTTTATATGTGCCAAATAGTCAGCAGAGCAGTGTTGGCGAATAGTGCAGTTGAACCTTCTCTTACAGACATATATTGAAGCCCAAAAAGCAGATGAGAACTTGGCAGATATTCTAAGAATGGAGGAGGTAACTTTGGGCCATGATAATGTAGTTAGATTAAAAGGCCGAGTGTATGTTCCAGCTGATGTAGGAATCAGACAGAAAGTGTTAGAGGAGGCCCACTGTGATAGACCGGGTACTTATACCCATTAGGGTCCATATCCAGATCCGTCTCCCGCGACGGACCGAAGTTCGCAAGGGATAGCTTACACAGTGTCCAGTAAGAATATAAAAGACAACTACACAGTATAAGACACAAGAAAGTACATGTGCTCATACCTGCATATAACAATTACAACTGTCTCATTACATTAATACGTGTCCAAATAAGAGGTACAACTACCTGGTGCATACCCCGAGGGAGCACAAGCTCACATACAAAATTACAATAATACTGCTGGTGGTACAAGTCTGCCACAACGCTGCTGCAAGCCAAACACACGGAAAGCCATGAAAAGAACTATAGGGGAGTGAGCCTCAACAAGTCACAGGCTCAGTAGGGACCACCCAAGAACCACAACAACTAACAGAAGAGACCTCAACCTCAATGGGTTTCACTGGTCACACATATAGCCAAACCATTTCATGCTCACAACAATTGTATTTAAACTACAATTAAATATAAACACATTAGCTATTCATAAACTCGGAAGTAAGAGGAAACAACAGAACTAGCTCCACACCACTAGTCCGCTCAACAACAGTAACGCCTAGGCCTCAAGCCTCACAGGCAAACCACAGTCACAACCAATCGCTTAAGCTATAAGCTTTACAGACGAGTCTTAAGTACGTGGGTAACATGACTGCTAACGAAAAGTTGGCCCTTTATACCTAAACCACAATACATCGGAAGCCACACACAGAATGCAGGGTTGGCTATAACGGCCAATCCTTCACACCGAGAACCATGTACGAAAGCTTACCCGAGGAATGGTAAAGCACATTGAGTGAAGGTCACACCACACGACCTTCACGAAACACAGTTCCACTTCAACACCAGAACATACTGGTATATGACGTACCACCACAAATCATACTCACACGGGGTACAGGTCCTACTAGCACAAGGTACTAGCACGGAAACCACAAGTAAACCAGTGCCGTACAGGGCACACCATAACGAGCTAAACCACATTTAGTGAGTTAATACTCACCAACCATAATTAAAACTGTGCCACCTGTCAGGCACACCACAAGCCACAACCACAGTCACAACTGTGCCAACATCATGGCACACCTCGAACGAGTCAAACCTCGACTACAAGTCACAAACTCACGAACCACAGCAAGTGGCAAAGCACGAGTCGGAAGGAACGACGCCACCACATGGGAACAGACTACTGGCTGATCAGGCCAGTATCCAACTTGGACAACATAACACAAGAACAACCTCTCAATCTCGCAGTCACGGACGAAGGTCCAACTGCCGCTCCACGAGAACAAGTCAAACGACTGTGGAGACCAACCAACACCACACCTGCAGACACACAGCTGCAGGTCCATGCCTGGCACGTCTAGGGTCTCTGGCCAGAGCACCCTAAAGTGAGGCACTGGAAAACAGGACTAGCTGGGGACCAGTGTCGACTACTGGTGTCCGTACCCCCAACTACGAGCGCGCTACAAGCGACTGCACACCACAAACACAAGCTGCTGCCCTACTGTCGTCTTTCCCTCAGCCGGACGTACAACTCAAACACAGGAGTGAGGGTGTCCAGGACAGACGACACAGACCTCGACGGTACAACACAAGTACCGGGACAAACCCCGAGCACAACAAACACACGTGCTGGCTCACAAAGAACCTGGGGTACCCGATCAGAGAGGCATTCTGGAATAGGCGTCGGACCACCACTCGGCTAGCACAAACCACAACACTTATACGTTTATTACAAACCACGATACACGTGTGAGGAATAGCTTGTCCTGGTCACTCGTGACCTACAAGCTAGCCTACACAAACATATAAACCATATTAATAATAACACCACGACCTGTCATCGGTCACTAGTGACAGTGAGGTCACACTAAACACAGTACACAATATCACATAATAACCATACTTAAACTTTACTAATCATTCATCCAGAAGATCTACAAAAGATCCTAAAGGATCGAGGCTAGGTTCAGATGTGAACCTCATCGCCACAATACCACGAACTAGTCATAATATTAAGATACAATAAGCACAATAACGTATGATATGCCATGCACACACCAACCACATGCACGACATCAAACCCCGTAATATTTCACATAAATCTTGTGCGCTAGGATGTAGTGAATCCCACGCACATACGTAAAAAAACTAGTAAACTACATAGCCGGTAAGCTGGCCTCAAAAGCCCTGTGCTCTAGGAGCACCACATGTGTTAATACACCGCTCAGTATCGATAAACACATTGCATCACAATACTTGCAACAAGAACATCGTGAAACACACTGTGCTGATACATGCACAGGTTGGCGGTAACATCGATTGTCGTCCATAGGATATAGACGACAGTATTTCTTGCCGTCGATACTAAGTAAGCGGCCACCACCTAGCCGTTTACTCAAAATCAACAACTAGAAACCTAGCCGTTAATCCCCAACGAAGAACTCAGCGTCAACCGATGTTGACGTCGAGATCTTCAGTACTCAACACACATAAGACGCACAGAACGGCCCCAGGCCGATCACACGAGCAATCTAACCCTATAAACAACAGAAAACGAGGGAAACACTTCCCCTCATCTGTATCTATAGTTAAACCAGAAAAGCAAGATCCAACACTTGGATCAATCAACCACCCATTCTCCCGGCATGGTAACCTTTTTCCCGAAAACACGATTACAAGCAGTCTATGTAAACGGAGTATGACAAGTCAAACAGGTGAAATCAAGGGGTCCAGTCCCTACCTCTGTAACGCAAATAAACTCTTAAAGACCCTCAAATCGCGCCGAGACCCCAGGAGCTTCCCACAAACACTGCCCTTCAATCCGTCATTCCCCGCCTGATCTGCCGCGCTGCGCGTATCACGGCCTTCCCACGTGCTCCCGTCAACCGCCAGAAGTAGTGAAGAGGCACAAGGGTACAGGTGGGGGAAGAGGAGGGGAGATGGTGGGGAAAGAAGACGGCTCGGGTTGCCCCTAAACACACAGGCGCCTCAGGTTAACGTCAACCTCTGCACCGATAACCAAACCGCCACAACTAGGCGTCCATCGATGGACGCCAAGAACATGTTAACGACAACACCATTGTCGCCAACACACAGTAGATGTCACACACCTGGACGCCAACCCACTGTTGATGTCCAGTGCACTGAACACCACACATATCCATAACCACCTCGGTAAGGATCCATAAGAAACACACAACACAAGTCGCACTGGTCAAGGTGTGATCACCCCATACGCTAAATCGAGGATCCACGAAGATCCGAAAAACGCGCGACGTAACACCCACAGGTCAAGATATACTATTCATCCAGGCAGTACTAAGATGTATCAGGGAATGAAGGGTCTTTTCTGTGGCCAAGCATGAAAAGAAAATTGCAGAATTTATAGCAAGATGTGCCTCTGTCAGCAAGTAAAAGCAGAACATCAACGCCAGGAGGTTTGTTGCAACCTTTGCTCATACCACAATGGAAATGGGATGATATAGCTATGGATTTTATTAGTGGGTTTGCCCAGCTCAGCAGGTCACAATGGCATTTGGGTTTTTGTTGATAGACTGACTAAAGTTTGCATATTGTTACTGGTTAATATGTCATGGTCAGTGGACTGACTAGCCAAATTATATGTGGAAAGAATAATACCATTGCATGGAATTCCAGTTACTATTGTTTCAGACCGAGATCCAAGATTCACCTCAGGCTTTTGGAGAAGTTTGCAGAAAGTAATTGGCACTGAGTTAAGATATAGTTCAACATATCATCCGCAGACAGATGGACAGACAGAAAGGACCATCCAAACAATAGAAGATATGTTGAGGCCTGTTGCTTAGTTTGGGGAGGAATATGGGAACGTCATTTGAGTATGGTTGAATTTGCATATAAATAACAGTTATCAAGCAAGTATTGGAATGGTACCCTATGAGGCATATATGGCAGACCATGCAGGACACCACTGAATTGGCATGAGATAGGAGAGAGGCAAGTTCTGGGTCCGGAGTTAATCAGGCAATGTGCAGAATAGTTTAAATTTATTAAAGAAAAACTTCAAATAGCACAAAGTCGACAGAAGAGTTATGCTGATAACAGACATAGGCCATTGCAGTTTGAGGTGGGGGATTATGTATTTTGAAAGTTTCTCCTACTAAAGGTGTATTTAGATTCTAAGCGAAGCAAGAGCCCCAGATACGTAGGTCCATTCCAGATAATAGAAGATTGGGCGAGACGGCTTACAGGTTAGATCTGCCAGCAGACTTCGTAGATGTTCATAATGTGTTCCATATTTCAATGCTCAGAAAGTACATTGAAGATCCATCCCAAGTAGTTAGTTACCAGAGGATGATTAAAGCCATACATGACTATGCCAGAATATCTAGTACAGATCACATTCCGCAGAACCCAAAAGCTCAAGAATAAGAACATTGATTTAGTGAAAGTCAGATGAGAAAACAGGCAAGGCGGTGAGGATACTTGGGAACTAGCAGAAGAAATGATGAAGATGTATCCATATTTGTTTGAGTAAGCTTTTAATTCTTTTAGGTGATAGTACCCTGTTAGTTTTAAAAGAAATTTTTGATATCGAGTTTCTGCTTTAAATTTCGAGGACGAAATTTCTTTTAGGTGATAGTAATGTAGCATACGACTTCAGATCGTCTTATATTCGTTGTGGTGGCCAGTGTGTGGCCCACATTGTGAGTAGCAGGTGCTTTCACAGTTTTCGGGGAGTTGTGGGCCAGCTGGTTGGCCCAAAATGCAGGTTTGTTCTCTGTCCCTGACGCGACAGAGGGGCTCGTCGCGTTCTCATAGCGACACCCGGGGACGTCGCGTTTTGGTTGCCACTGTTTTGGCTCGTCGTTTGCATGCACGCCGCGTGTCGCGCGCGGGACGTGCGTACTACATCGTAGGTGGATCACGACGGGCAGCCGCGTCGCGACCTGGTCGCGACGTAGCGATACGTCGCGTTCCCACCGAGCTGTGTTTTTAAGAAACCCTGGCCGAACAGAGCTTTCACAAGCTCTGCTCGGCTAGGGGAGGTTTTGCTCGAGGATTCTGGGCGATTCGAGTTCGTGGGCTTCGGTTGGTCGTGTTCTCGCCGCGAGGATCGCGTGTGGAGCGGGAGAAATGCCGGTTATCGCCCGTTTTTGTGTTCTTCATCAAGTAGGAAGATTCTACCCTTTTCCTTCGTGGAATCACTGTGTGTGTGTCGTGTGATGTGTTTACAGCTTTAAACCGTAGATGGCATGCTAGGACATCACAAAGAGCATGAAAAATGGATTAGAAACCATGTTTGGCAGGGTTTTTTAGGGTTTCTCTGGCGAAGGGGACTCGGTAGGGTTTTTCGCCTGCGAAGGCAGCAGTCTCCCCTGTCGCGATCAGATCGCGACAGGATGATACGTCGTGTTCGCGTTTGCGATCGCGACATGTTGAGGTGTCGCGACTTGATCGCAGCCCAGGCCCCTGTCGCGACCACAGCCGAGGGGTTACATTTGTATGTGTTTGTTATGTACGTGTCGTTTATGGTAACCGATGGCGGTATGTTATCCGATGAGCATGGAAATGGTTAGCATTGCTTTGGCACTTGTTGTGCTCCTTGGGAATGCGGCTCACATGGTGAGCTGCAGACTCACGTGGTTGTGAGCGTGCGACTGGTTTCAGTGACCCGTGTGTGTTCACATGGTTTATGTAGCATGCATGAGATTCCGTGTGCGTGGCAGGTAGTGTTACGCCTTCCGTGGTTACCTCTACAGTTGGGAGCCCCAGGTTCCGAGGTGAGCCTGGCACGTGGGTGTGCTCGGGGTTTGTCCCGGTACAGTGGTACCGTCAAGGTCTTGTCGTCTTCCTGGACACCCTCGCTCTCGGGGAGAGTTGTCGTCCGACTGAGGGAAAGACGGCAGGGACAATGACTTGTGAGAGTTTGTTGTTTAGTCGTTTGTAGCGCGCTCATAGTTGGGGGGACGGCACCAGTAGACGTACTGGACCCCAGCTAGTCCTATTTCTAGTGCCTCACTTTAGAGAGTTTAGGCCAGAGTCCCTAAAGGTGTCAGGCATGGGCCTGCGGTGGTGACCTACAGGTGTGGTGGTTTGGTTGGTCTCCACAGTTCTTATTTGGTTTAGTGGAGCACAGCTAGACCTTTCATCCGTGGCTGCGAGACTGAGAGGTAAGACCTGTGTGTTTTGTCCGGGTTGGTTGCTGGTGTCGCGAGCCAGGCTACGCGACCCGATTTGGCGTTTACCTACTTTAGCTCGTACACCTATTTGGGTTTTCCGTTTATTTATTAACAATACATTTGAGGTCAGTAAGCGGTTAGTAAATTACATCTTTATATCTTGCTTAGATAATTCTATAAATTGCTATAGCGTAGTTTCCTACTTAGTTATTTGAGTTGTGGTTTGCTCGGTTTTCTTGGGGGAGTTTTTCTACTGAGCCAGTGATTAGCGAGGCTCACCCCCTACTCCTTTCAGGTGAGGAGAGCAGGAGGCTTCCCATCCGTCTTCTAGTTCCGGGCCGCACCGTAGCGGAACAGGGTCTGCGCCACCACCAGCATGTAATTTTCTCTCTTTGTACACCTCGGGGTATGCCCCAGGTTCTGTTGTACTGATTTATGGTTTAGTTGAGGAATTGGTTATGTAAATCTCACGTAAATATCTGTGGAATGGAAGTTTGCTTCTGTTATGTGGTTTCCTTTATTTTTCTACGGACATGTGTGAATGATATCCCTTGCGAAGCTTCGGCTTGTTCGCAGGAGGCGGAGTCGTGTCAGACTCGTTATCAGGTTAACGAGTTTGAATGATGTGGTGTTACACGGTGGGGGTTCTTCTCCGGCACCGGTGATCGCTCAATTGACTGTTCAGAGATCCGACTATGGTGTGGCTAAGTCTATTTGTGCCTTTACTTGTTCTTGCTCATGTGTCCCCTATAGTTTGGACCCTGCTTGGCTCAACGAGGAGCGGCGCAGCGGATGTCTGAGTACCATTCCAGCTAGATCTTCCGGTCGTTACTGTTATGCGGTTTAATGTTTCACCTTGCATGCATGTGGGTAGGGGTGTTCACGGTTCGGTTCGGTTTGGTTTTCTCCATTTTTGGAGAAAATCGAACCGAACAGAAGTCATTAACCGTTCGGTTCGGTTCAAACCGAATTCTGACATTTTTGGCATTTTTTCTGGTATTTCTGGCATTTCTGGGAAAAAATATGTAAAAATGGGTGTTTTGTGGTGGTAGGGAGTTTCGAACTCGCGACCACCACGCGCGCAGAGGGCGCGCGACGCCACCCTCCATTGCGCTACTACTTTTTTATAATTTTATTATTTATATAATTATATATAGATATTCGATTCATTTCGATTTCCCATCTAAAACCGAACCGAACCACCCAGCCCATGAAACCGAACCGAACCGACTTCGGTTTGAACCATATTTTACACAACCCTACATGTGGGCTTCGTTGAAGGCTTCCCTCCACCTCGTTGAGCTCATCCTCGGAACAAGTGTAGTCCGAGAGCGTGTCTTCCCCCACCGTGATGTTGTCGGCGAAGATCGACATCTGTTCGAGGCGCCTTATGGGATGGTCATTCAGGTGGATCTTGGGCTTTTGCCCACCTTATGCGGACTCTTGGTCCCTTATTTCATGGCACACTATTTTAGCCATACCTTGTTGCTTCAGACTCATAATTGGATGCCTGCAGTCATTGCCGTGTACTGACCTTCTTTTGTGATATAATCGATGTCAAAAAAAGAAATAAAAAATGTGTCACTCCTCGTCGGAAAAAGGAAAAAAAGGAAAAACCCGTCATACCATGGCTTGTGAGGCAAAACCTGGGCCATGTCACGCCGCTTCCTCATGCTCTCCCGTGCGCTCCTCATCTCTCCTGCTCCCCCACCCACCGCCGTCTCCCCCACTCCCCTACACTGTCCGTCGCTGCCCTGCGCCGCCACTCCTCGCTCCACCCCAGCTGCGTCTCTGCTCCAGCCGTTCCCAGCGAGGTCTCCTCCTCGGGACCTGGTAATTTTCGTGTTGACGTGCTATTTTTCTTTCGTTTTCTCCCCATTGCAGTCGTCATTTCTATCTCGCTCTCTAACATGCGGTCCGGTTTGGTCTGTATCGGTGTAGACCTTCGTTCGGCTCCCCTCTGGTGTCTGTCGTGCCCGCCACTTATCAGTTCACAGCGGAGGAGGAGGCGGCGGAATGGGCGACGGGGTCGCTGATGTGTCGTATCTGACACAGAAGGAGGCGGCAGAGATCGATGAGATCCTGATGGGTCCTCTTGGCTTCAGCGTCGACCAGCTGATGGTCTCTCTACTTCCCCGCTCCCTCTCCTCCCGGGAATAAAAGAAAGCCTGGCACTAACTCCAGTTGTTGGCTTACAGGAATTGGCTGGGTTGAGCGTCGCAGCATCCATATTCGAGGTGATAAAATTGAGCAGCCAATGTGTTTGCTGTTGGCCGTATGTGACGATTGTCATGTGCTTGTGAAAGCTTGACCTTTTCTTAACGTTTTTATTGTCGTCGGTGGGAAAGATCAATGAGCTGCTGATGAATTCTTATATTTCATTTTTGGGGAAAAATCACAAGACTTCACATCACTGCAATACCACTTTTTACGGGTGATTACTTGCTTCCCCGAATAACAAGAGTACGCCACATCCAAGGCACTATGGGACAGGCTTTTGGTGTCAAACAGATGTGCGTTTCAGAATTGTGTCTAGTTTCTGTTTCTAATGGGAAAAATGCACATCTAATGTTTCCCAAGAGATTCTCTTTTGTGTGGGATATCATACACAGCAATTGACGTCTCACAGATCGCACCCTCTGTTCATTCTGTAATGCAGTGTCAAAACTCACTAACGAACGTGCCACATTACTTGGGAAATATGAGTTAGAATTCAAAGTATCACTGTAATTAGCCTGCTATCCGTAATTGATTTTTATAATTAAGTTGTAATTAGTAGAATTAAGAAAAATAAATGCTAAAATTTAATTGAGGAAAGGTGGCTTTGAAGAAGCCTTTCTTTTTGTTTGTAATGTGAGGAAACAATGAAGTTCTACGAGGAAAATGACACAAAGGTTGGAAGAGAAAAAGGTGGACAAGTGACCAACATTAAGATACTAGTAATCGAGAGAAACATGAACCAGAAGCAATTTCCCTGAGATGCTCATCCAATGATTTGTAATGTGGGAAACAATTAAGTTAGGAAAATGAAACAAAGGTTGGAGGAGAAAGAGGTAGACAAGTTTCCAATATTAGGATATTAGTAATTAAGAGAAACAGGAACCAGAGGCAATTCCCCTGAAATACTCATCAATCTAGTAACATGCAAGAAGCTCTCTTGGGGAGGACAAAGGGAGGCAAATTACAAGATTGACCCTGTCTAAATGTGTGGCAGAAGCAGTGTCTTCTCTATTTTACTTAAGTTTTGTGTTGTTTCACTCTCTTTTAATTCCCTTTACCACTGAACATAACATCTGCCCATGAATTGCTTCCAAGGATGGCAGTGTCGGTTTCGGTTTCGCTTGATTTCGGGCATATCAGGCGGCCTTAAGAAGAGAGTAAATGGCTGGTTTTGGGCCGAAACCGATTAAAATATTAGTTTGATGGTATTGGACTTGCTACAGTAAAATGGCCAGGTTTTGAATCGGTCCGGTCCGAAACTGAATGTTCCGGTTTCGGCCGAAACTGCCAACCATGATTTCTTCTGCTTCTATCCAATGGTTTTTGGTAAACCATTAAATTTGCTTTAAAAATGTGTTGCGGAAGTGATGATTATGGGAAGTCCACCAAATTGCTACAATTAAAATACCACTTCTTGTATGTAGATTTTCTCCCACTTATTCTCTCCGTTAAACATAAAAGCATCTTCAAATGCCCTGTATTAAAATGGATACTCATTGTCTTAGTCATCTGATGCTTTTAGAGGGAATTTTTTCCTTTGTTTAATTGTCTGAAATCAATTATATTCTTAGGTTTATAGGAAAGAAGATCATGGTTGTGTACCGGCAATCTGTGGTCCAGGAAATAAGCATAAAAGCATCTTCAAATGCTGCCTGTATTAAAATGGATACTTGATGTCTTAGTCATCTGATGCTTTTAGCAGGAATTTTTTCCATTGTATAGATGATTGTACTGAAATCAACTAATTATTAGGTTTATAGAAAAGATGATTATGGTCGTGTACTGGCAATCTGCGGTCCAGGAAATAATGGTGGTGATGGCCTGGTAGCTGCGAGGCACCTATATCACTTTGGATATAAGCCAGTTGTTTGTTATCCAAAACATACCCCCAAGATGCTCTACACAGGATTGGTTACTCAGGTAGATCAATATGGCCTTTGTACAGCATTTCATTTTTCCACTGATCATGCATTATGCTAATGCCATTGATGGTAATTTCTAATTTTATGTTTGTAGTTGGAAGCACTGTCAATACCATTCTTGTCGGTGGAAGAGCTCCCTCAGGATTTATCAAGTGATTTTGACCTCATTGTGGATGCTATGTTTGGCTTCTCATTTCAGGGTACACATATCATATTCTAGTTTTGTTATTCATTTATCAACAGAATGAAATATCATATTCTATCAAAAAACCATTTAATGGTTTGGTAGTGTAGTGGCCTTCAGACATTTGGAGACACAATTGCTAGTTTTATATGTATTGTTTAGATGTCCTTGTAAAATGGAATTGCAGGTGCTTCTGACGGACTGAACATGGTAATTAATAGTGATTTAGATTATGATTGTATCTACGACAAGGATGGTGTACATAATCTTCAAAGTTTCTACTGCTTGGATGGGAACAGATGAATTATTTTCTTGATGGAAGTCTCACACACTTTAGGAACCTTATAGTTAGGATCTCCCCTTAAAGTGGCTTGTTATAATCATAAATGAGAATGATCTTCTTCAGTACCTGTTCGCTTATATATTGATGCAGTAATTGCTTTTTGTGTAAAGATGATTCTCCATGAATCCTCTCATATCCAATGTGGACTGAACATGGTAATTAATAGTGATTTTGGGAGTCAAAACATGTTACTGTACTTATTTCTAAATGGATAATGGAATACTCTTTCCTGATTTAGATTTATGATTGTATCTACGACAAGGGATAATGTACATAATCTCAAGGTTTCTACTGCTTGGATGGGAACAGATGAAGAGAGAAGAACACCTAATGGGTACATGTTCAGTCATAGATACATTATCTGTTCCCATCCAAGCAGTAGAAACCTTGAAGATTATGTACATTATCCCTTGTCGTAGATACAATCATAAATCTAAATCAGGAAAGAGTATTCCATTATCCATTTAGAAAGAAGTACAGTAACATGTTTCGACTCCCAAAATCACTATTAATTAACATGTTTTGACTCCCAAAATCACTATTATTCTCCATGAATCCTCCCATATCCTCTATTACTTTTAGCTGCATGGCCTATGATCTAGTAATTGCTATCACTTTCTTTAAGAAGAGAGACGAACACCTAATAACATACAAGAGTGGAACACATTGGAGCCGAATTGATTTATTTTCTTATTAGAAAGGCTGATAGAGTCTTGTGTAAAGATTGCAAAGTTATCTTTGGAGAGAGTTTAGTCCCACAACATAGGTTACTAGTAATGAATGTCCTTATCCCAAAATTTAAATGAAAAACCATCATAAATAATTGTTCTAAGATTTAGTGGTGGAATTTGAAAAGTAAAAATTTGGGAACATTTAAAAATCATCTAGTAAAAGAAAATATTTGAAATTTAGATCAAGAAGTTGATGTAATGTGGAATAATGTTATAAATTGTATAAAGAATGTAGCAAACACTCTTAGGTGAATCTAAAGGCAAAAGGAATGTAGAAAGAGAGACTTGGTGGTGGAGTGAGGAAATTCAAAATACCATTAGAGTTAAAAGAGATTGTTTTAAGGCTTGGCAAACCAACAAAAATAATCAAACTTTAGAAGAGTATAAAATAGCTAAAAAGAGGGCTAAAAGAATAGTTAGTGAAGCTAAGTCTAAGACATTTGAAGAATTATATAATAATTAGGAACTCGAGAGGTGAAAAGAACATATTAAAACTTGCTAAATTGAGAGAAGGAAAAGTAGAGATCTAGATCCTGTTCGTTGCGTTAAGGATGAAGATCAAAAGGTTTTAGTTAAGGATCTAGAGGTTAAAAAGAGATGATGTAGTTATTTTCATAAATTACTTAATGAGATTGCTTTAAGGATGTCTCTTTAGAAGAGAACTAAGAGTCAACAAAATTTGATAAATATCAGTATTTCAGGCATATTAGGATGTTAGAAATGGGTGATGTTTAAGAAAAATGAAAATGGGCTAGGTCTTAAGGCTGGATGGCATATCTATTGAAGTGTGGAAAGGCTTAGGAGACATTAGTATTAAGTGGTTAACTAAACTTTTCAATAAAAATTTGAAGGAACGAAGAATGCCAGAAGAATGGAGAAAAAGTGTTGTGGTAGGGGATATTCAAAACTGTAATAATTATCGTGGAATTAAGCCTACGAGTCACACGATAAAACTTTGGGAAGAGTAATCTGAGTTGAATGCGATGTATGACTACTGTATCAGAAAATCAGTTTGGTTTTATGCCAAGTAGATCTACCACAAAAGCTATTTTCTTATTACGACAATTATGGAGAAGTATAGAAAGATGAGAAGAGATTTGTATATGCTCTTTTTTTATTTGGAGAAGACGTGTGATCGAGTACTGAGAGATTTTTTATTGGTGGACATTAACAAAGAAGAGAGTCTTTCAATGATATGTTGACTTGATTTATGATATGTACGAGGGTGCTACTACTAGTGTGCGAACTATTGTTGGATAGACTTGAATTTTCAGTCATTATAGATTTGCATTAAGATTTTGCTTTAAGTCCTGTTGGAACAAAAAAAAAAAAAAAATATGAATGTAGGTGACATTCACCTGTGGGCAACTACTCAGTTAGCTAGCCTGGAAAAGGAGATGGCTACTTAACCGGGAGTTGGCAACTACCGGTAAATGTTGACCTCATCTAACCGGTTAAAATCCCACCTAACCGGTTTAACGGCTTGATTAAGAGGTCAAAACAGTTATGATTAGGGTGACCCCAAGGTTACTTAAAGTCATACTTGATCCGAGCATTCAAGCTCTCAAGTATTGTCAAGCACCCAAGCAAGTGAGAGATGCCGAGGAGAATAAATCTCCGGATAAAAATACGGCACGGAAGAATTCCGGCATTACGAGGTCTACAGACCAAGATAAGTACAAGAACAAGTCCGCCACGAAGGCTCCAAGACTTGCAATTGATTCTCCGTCCGGCGGCAGAACTTCCGACAAAATACGGAATGGCACGACGGAATGGCACGGGCTTCTCCAAAGGGCAAGACCCCTTCAAATGAAGGGGAGGGGTCTATTTATAGACTTTTTAAGCCCCTCCCCTAAACCGATGTGAATACCATCGGTTAGGGGTTTTTTCCCCTAACCGATGGTAGCTCCATCGGTAAGGGGTTTTTCCCCCTTAACCGATGGTACTTCCATCGGTTAGAGGGAATCCCCCTCTAACCGATGGAAGCTCCATCGGTTAGGGGAATTCTCCCCTAAACCGATGGATGTTCCATCGGCTAGGGGGATTCCCCCCTAAACCGATGGAACCTCCATCGGTTAGGGGTTTTCCCCCTCTAACCGATGGAGGTTCCATCGGTTAGGGGGATTCCCCCCTAAACCGATGGAACCCCCATCGGTTAAGGGGTCCCCCTTTCAAAAAAAAAACATAAAACAAAAAAAAACAGAAAACAGAAAAATAAAGAAAACAGAAAAAAAAGAGAAACACAGAAAGACAGAAAACAGAAAAAACAAAAAAATATAGAAAACAGAAAATGAAATAAAGGAAAAGCCCTAACGATGGTACCCCCATCGGTTAGAGGGCCTTTAACCCTCTAACCGATGGGAGTCTCATCGGTTAGAGGAGTTTTTTTTCCTTAACCGATGAGAGTCTCATCGGTTAGAGGAATTTTCCCTCTAACCGATGGAACTCCCATCGGTTTTAACCCCCCACCCATGTAAGGGGTGCCTCCCCTATAAAAGGCACCCCATTCCCCATGAAAAAGGGTCGGCTCTCGGACCCCGGCTTGGAAAATCTCCGTTCCCCCTCGGCTCCCGGCTTCCATTCTCCCGGATCCCCCATTCTCCATGTAAAAGCCCCCCGGCTCTTTAGCCCTCCTCTTTCAAAGTTGAAGGAAATAGAATTTTCAAATCCATTCTCAATCTCATTTCCTTGTGAGCTAAGGTACGGCATCGGCAAACTTCATCGGCTAAAAGTCCGCAATAGCGGCACTGGCCCTCACGGGCTATAGGTTCTAAATACCGTCCATTACGGACATATGGTATTTTAGATACCTTTGTTATTTATGCCACCTCCCATCGAGTTTTAAACTCTCCGGGATGGTGTGTTGTGCTATATGCATATGTTTCTTAGAGGAGACTCTGCCCAAATGGAGATTCTACTCGAGAACATATTCATATATTCACAGATTGTCGTCTTTTTATATGTGTTTCTTAGAGGAAACTCTGCCCAAGCAGAGATTCAACCTAAGAACATATCTATAAATTTCAAATCTGTGTTTATATTTATATGTTTCTTAGAGGAGATCTGCCCAAGGGAGATTCTGCCAAGAACATGTTTGTATATTCACAATTGGTATTTTTATATGCATGTTTCCTAGAGGGAACTCTGCCCGAGTGGAGATCCGCCTAAGAACATACCTATAAAACTCAAATTGTGCCTATACACATATGTTTCTTGGAAGGAAGCCCTGCCTATGTCAGAGTTTTCCCTCTAAAACATATCAATATAATCACAAACTTTGTATTCATATACATGTGTTTCCAAGGAAACTCTGCCCAAATGCAGTCTCCGCCCACGGGCATGTTTATATAATCATAAAATTCGCAATTATATGCGTATACCTCTCAAAGGGATTCTGCATATGCAGATGGTACCTTTTACCGGACATTCCACTCAAAAGGAATACCGGTGAGAAAATAATGCGTAAACTGCAAATTTATGATTATACACACATACCTTTTTTAAGGGCAAAATCCCTTCGGATAAAGGTTCTCCGGGGACACATGGATATAAGTACATGTTCATATGAAATATCTCCGTGAGGGCATTCCGCATAAGCGGAAACTCTGCCAAAATAAATTTATGAAAATTGTGATAATATACACACATCCAAAGAAAAAAGAGGACAGGACCCGAACTATGACAGGACTCGAACTGTGACAGGACCCGAACTGTGACAGGACCCGAACTGCGATAGGACCCGAACTGTGCTCAGATACTCCCAAGAGCAGCATGAATGCATACTCACAGAACTGTGTTCGTATGGACAGTTTCCAGAAAGGAACTTCAAATTGACAAGAACGTCCATGGAGATATGTGCATACGTTCTCCGAAAATCATACTCATACAAGTAAAAAAAAAATGAATGATGAATGAATAAACGATGAACAAGGAGAAATGAAATTCTGCCTCAATTCAGACTTCATTTAAAAGAAGGATGTTGTAAAAGAATATCATGTCATAAGGAAAATTAATGTAGCAACTTTTCTAATACAGAAATGCTACTTTGAATCACGACCTTCCCCAAGTTCAGAATCAAATGCACGGGTATATACCCGTCTGCAATAATATCTTCAGGTTTTCCAAAAATAAAACCTTCAAACAACATCTTTCTCAAAAAAAAAAAAGGAGGAGGGAGACCCAAATGGTTCACGGAAATATATCCGTTCCCTTCTTAAAAGTCATATCTCGAGCTCCACAAAGGGCAGTCTTTTCAAAATGAAACACTCAAAGCTCAAGTATTTCGAAAATAACCAAAAGAAAATGATGCATCATGACCAGGATTTCTAAAAATGTGTATTCTCATCCCTTTTTGCTATGAATGGTATTCGGGTTAAAACTGATGTTAAATAACATCAGAGTCTTAACTCGATGTAAATGTAACATCGATTTCGATCGATGGAGACAGAGGTCCAGCACATGTTACTCCAATCATCTGATGAGTATAGATACGGGACTCAAGGAGTTCAGATAAAAAACGGCGCACCTAGTCGTCCGTCACACGGACACATCCCCGTCCATTTCATGGACAACCCTAGTCGCCCGTCACACGGGCATCCCGTCCATTTCATGGACAACCCAGTCGTCCGTCACACGGACACCTCTGTCCATTTCATGGACACCCAATATTCTCTTCCGCATTGCGCGGATTCTTTTCTGTCTATTAGACAAACTGGCACGCCCTGCAAAATTCAAAGCATGTGAAATGAATATGCATAAACCTCCCTCAAATGAAATAAAAAACCAAAATCAAATGGTCGTTGTTCCCACGCCGATGCTACGCCGCGTGTGGTTCACCAACCCTATCTCCATCCCGTGTCAACAAGTCCGATCTCTTTGCTCTGGTTATACATGAGGTAACAAAGCAATTGCATGATGATATCCCTTGATGTATGCTATTTGCGGATGATATTGTCTTAATTGATGAGAGTATTGATGGTTTAAATGTCAAGCTGGAAAGTTGGAGGCATGTCTTGAAGTCTAAAGGTTTTAAATTAGTAGGAGTAAGTCAGTTTATGCATTGTAATTATGGTAATCAGAGAGTGTTACATGAAGATATTGTTCAAATTGATGGACAAGACATTTCCAAGAGTAGTAGCTTTCCATACTTAGGATCTATCATTCGAGAAAATGGGGAGATTTATGACGATGTGGCACACAGGATTAAGCAGGCTGATTAAAATGGAGAAGTGCATCAAGAGTCCTCTGTGATTGTCGTATACCAGTGAAACTTAAAGGAAAGTTTTATAGAAGGGCAGTGATGCCTGCTTTATTATATTGTACCGAGTGATGGACAGTGCGAAATGAACATATTAACAAAATGTGTGTAGCAGAGATGACGATGTTGAGATGGATGTGGTAAGACTAAGAAAGATAAGATTAGGAATGAGCGTTTCTGTGAGGATTTGTGGATAACTCTAATTGATAGAAAGGTTTAGGGTTTAGGGATAACTCTATTTTGAGAAGGGTGCGACCGGCTAGGACTTTCGCGGATGTGGTGAGAGGTACGGAGGTAAGGACGAATAACCGGCTGCAAGGGAACAACAGTTGTGCTGAGGCAGGAGAGTTCCTAGTGGAAAATCTTACGAGGAGGGAAGGCTGGCTGCGCCGGAGTCTCTACGTTTCTGTCATACAAGGGTCGATGGAGGTGGAGGACCTTAGGAATAGGATAGAGGCTCTCTGGGGTGATAGCTGGGAAATCTCGAAGGTCTTCCCGCAAGCTTTTCTGGTGGTGGGGAGTGATGAGAAGAAGGTTGCGGCGACGGTGGAAATAGGGGTATTGGTGGTGGGTGATGCCTTGCTCCGAGTGAGAAGATGGGCTAAAGGGACTGGGACCTTCCCTAACCCAGGACTTCAGAGGATCCAGATGACTTTGGAAGGAGTTCCACTCCTGCTCTGTGACGAGGAAGGTATTGCCTTCTTAGTTCGGCCGTTCGGAGGCCTCATCCAGGGGAAGCCAGAGTTCACCCCGATGGGCTCGCGGACGGCTGTATCTGTCACCGTCTCGGCTCCATCAGAGTCTGCGATCCCGGCCGTGATCACCGCGGTGGTTGGCAGAGAGGTTGTCATCGTCCGGGTGTGGATCCTTCCAACGGCGCAGAACTAGTCTCAGCCGACGCACCTAGGGCTCCAAGGGGGGCGAAAGGTTGAAGAAGATGTACGGAGGGATCCGTTGGCGGGAAATCAATTTCAATATCGGATCCGGGTAGAGAATTGGATCATGATTTTCGGGTGGGAGCCACCAGTCTCTGCCGCTTACAGGGGGACGATAGCAGCTCACCTGTTTCGGCGGGTGGGCGACTCGGGTATGCGCGGGAGACCCGTGACTTACCCGAATCCGCTAGAGGAGACACTATCAGTCCAGCTAGAACCGATACCTGTCTTCTTCCTCACTCGATAGCCCTGAAGCCTCGCGGGGACAGGGGCAGTAGTCCGACGGCCGCCTGCGAGCCCTGCGTCACTGGGAAGAAGGGAATGATGCTCGGAGGGGTGCCAGAAATGCTTAAAGACGCTGCGACTGCCCCGCTTTTCTCAGCGGCACGCTCCTCTATGCTGGGGGCCTACTATCCAGTTAGTTCTCATGATGAATCGGAAGTGGAGGGGATGCCCGATGGCATGGAGGGATGTAGAGCCCTCCGAAACGGCAAGGATGCTTCTGACTAGAGACTCTCTCTTGGACTTGATGCCTCGAAAAGGGCACTAGACCAGGTGCTGGAAGGAGCCACTCTCACAATGGTCCAGGACAAGGCAGCCGATAGCTTAATCTCTTTCGTTGAAGGCCTGGAAGATGAAGAGGTTGAAGCTGTGCAGATCTACAAGTCTTCTGAAGGGGGCCGAATACAATCCACTCCGAGACCTGGGGTGTTTTCTTCGGACAAGGATGTTGGAATTCCATACTTGTCTTGATAAGGAGGAGGGGAAAGAGCTGATGCGGGAAGTGTAGAGGATTACAGAGGAGCATTTCAAGGGATTGACTGATCAATTGGGGGTCTCTTATGATGGAGTGGAGAAGGGAATTAGAGGGGCTATTGTTATGATCCAGAAGAGGTGGCTGGCAGCATTAGGAAGGGAGGTGAAAAAGGATAAATCACAGAAAAGTCAAGAATAGAAGTCGAGGAGACAATTTAGGAGAATGAAGGGGAAAGGAATACGGGAAGAGGGAGGGGGTGTTGTTTTAGTTGCATCATGAGAATCATCTCATGGAATGTTAGGGGTATTGGGGAGGGGAGCAAAGGTGGATGATAAAAGAAATGGTAAGGAATGGGAATGTTGATATACTGTGCTTACAGGAGACTAAGCTGGAAGTGGATGGGGAGACTGTCCTTCGGGAGATAGGGGGAGGAAGATTGTCCTAGGGGGTTTGGTCTCCAGCAGTAGGAAGGGCAGGGGGGATCATGATTCTGTGGAATCCTTTTGAAGTGGAGGAAGTGGTGGTAGACAGACTAATTGGAAGGTGGGCTATCAGTATTCATTTCCGATTAGTGTCACAGGGCTTTTCATGGGATTTTACCTCTGCCTATGGGCCCCAAACAAGGGAAGGGAAGAAGGAGGTTTGGGATCAGCTGTTGGGCAATTACCTAGCGTCGGGGCGACCTTGGTGTGTGGCGGGAGACTTTAATGCTGTTCTTCATGAGGATGAGAGGACTGGAAGTCAGATTCAAGTTGGAGAGACTGAGGACTTCCGTGATTTTATTCACCAGGCTGCTCTAATTGATGTCAGGCTGGCTAACTCTCAATTCACCTGGTCTAATATGAGGGGGGAGGTGTCTTGTTCCAGACTTGACAGGTTCCTCTTTTTCGCGATTGGGAGGAGTTTTTTCCTTTGGCAAAGGCTTATGCCCTCCCTCGGACAGTGTCAGATCATAAACCTATTTTTCTCAAAACAAGTTGTCAAGGGGGTACAAAGAGATTCAAGATGGAGAAGTTTTGGTTGAGGGATCTTGAGTTCTTGGTATTTTAAATCAAGCTTGGGCATATCAGGGTCACCAGGTAATGCGGTGATTTTATTCATCAATAAGCTGACTAAGACTGCTCAAGCTTGTGGGAGTGGGGGCAAAGGAGGAGGCTACCTACAAAACAGGAAAAAGAAGCAATTTTGTGGCAGATTCAGGGGCTGGATCAGTTAGAGGAAGCTGGTCTCTTAGACGATCAAGATAGGAATCTCAGATCTGAGTTAAGGGACAAGTTTGATGAGATTTTAATCAGAGAGGAAATTTTTTGGAAGCAGAGATCGAGAGAGAGATGGATCAAAGAGGGGGACAATAATACCAAGTTTTTTCATAGAATAGCATCAGGTAGAAGGCGAAAAAACCACATACATAGTATTTCTTTGGGGGACAATGTTGTACAGAAGGAGGAGGACATCAGGATGGCAGCAAAGAATTTCTTTGCTGCTCTCTTTTCTGAAGAACAACAAATCAGGCCGGACTTTGAGGATGAGTTATTGCTGAGGCTTTCTGAAATCCAAATAAATGATTTGGTGATTCCTCTCAATATGGAAGAGCTCCGACATGCAGTGTTTTCTTTAGCTGGTGATAAGGCTCCAGGACCAGACGGATTTCCCATGTTCTTTTTCCAACATTGTTGGGAAATCATTAAGGGTGATCTTCTTAAGGTGGTAGTAGATTTTATGGAAGGCAAGGCTCATCTGAGAGGCATTAATAAAACCTTCTTAGTTCTTATTCCCAAGAAGCAGGGGGCCAATCTATTCTCTGACTTTCGGCCTATCTCCTTGCTGAATAGTGTGTTTAAAATTATCTCAAAGGTGTTGGCTTCCAGGCTGGTGAAAGTGATGGATAGTGTGGTGGATGTCTCTCAAGGGGTTTTTATTAAGGGTAGGCATATTCATGACAATTTTCTGGTTGCTCAAGAGAGCATTTTTGAATGGAGAAGGATGAGGAGAAGGGGCTTCATTCTGAAGCTTGACTTTGAGAAAGCCTATCATAGAGTGACTTGGGGATGCATCCTTAAAGTCCTTAGCAAAATGGGCTTCCATCATACGTGGATCGGTTGGATACGGGATTGCATATCTTCAGCCTCTTTTAAAGTGTTGATTAATGGGCAACCCTCTCCCACATTCTTTAGTGGTAGAGGTCTTCGCTAGGAGATCCCCTTTTTCCACTCCTTTTTGTTTTGGTGGGTCAGATTTTTGGCAAAATATGGTCCAGAGCTGAGAGGGCGGGCATCATATCAGGTTTCCAATGGGAAATTCCGAAACCTCAATCACTCATCTCCAATATGCTGATGATGCTATTGTGTTTATAGCAGGAGAGCGAAATCAGATTGTTGACATTAAATTGATGTTGGAAGTGATTCAGGATATCACAGGCTTAAAGATTAATTTCAGTAAATGTCTGATGGCGGGTATCAACATGAGTGACGAGGAAACAGGGAGAGCAGCAACAGTTTTCGGTTGTCAGGCTGGTACTTTTCCTTTTACATACTTGGCCTCCCACTCTCTCCAGGACCAATTCGCTGTGCTGACTGGAAAGTCATCGTGAATAGATTTGAGAACAGGCTAGCAAGTTGGAAAGCAAGGGCCCTGTCAATGGGTGGCAGGTTGATACTTTGCGGAGCAGTCTTGGATAGCTTGCCTACATACTTTCTATCAATTTTCAGAATTCCAAAGACTGTGGCTCTCAGATTGCAATCTATTTAGGCCAAGTTTTTTTGGCATGAAAATGGGAAAGAGAGAGGTTGGCATGACATTCCTTGGGGAAGGATATGCCTTCCCAAGGAGGCAGGGGGGGACTTGCAATCAGAGACATCACAACTTTCAATATGGCGCTGTTATGTAAATGGTGGTGGAGAATTAGAGTGGACGAAGGGGGTTTGTGGCATGAAATAATCCAAAGTAGATATTTACGGTCCTCCAATGGGTGGGACTTGGAGTCCATTCCGCGCTACAGATGCTCATTAGTGTGGAAGGGTCTTCTGCATAGTTTGGGTTTCATCAAGGCGAGTGTGTGTATTTCATTGGGGGATGGGCAGAGAGCTCTTTCTGGTCTGACAGATGGTGTGGGGATTTGACTCTACATCATCTCTTCCCTGATTTATTTACCATTTCTTCTGCCTGATGGCCACTGTTGCTGATTGTTACGAGGAATCTCAAGTTGGGGGGATTTGGGTGCCAACCTTTAGAAGGAATCTTTCCATGGAGGAAACTACTCATCTTCAGGAAATGTTCGACTTATTAACCCAGTTCAGGTTGACAGCAAACATGGCGGACCGGTGGACTTGGAGATGGGAGAAATCTGGATGTTTTTCAGTCAAATCAGCTTATCTCATGCTTATTGATGGGGGTTTGAGGCATGAAGGAATGGATCAGATCTGGGCCACCAGGAGCCCCCTTAAGGTCAAGATTTTCTCTTGGAGGGTTTCACATGGTAGGTTGCCAACTTGTGATAAATTATCCAGGGTGTTCCCTAATATTCCAACTTTATGCAGTCTTTATGGGGTTGAGGAGGAGAGCTTGGACCATCTTCTAACAGCCTGCTCTTTCACTAAAATGATTTGGAATGAAATTGGGCTCTGTATTCAGACTGTCATCCCATCTTTTACTGGTGCGAAGGAGTTAGTTTTGGGCTGGAACATGAATTTTCATTTGAAGGCTGATGGGGAGGTATGGTGGATCATTTTGCATGCCACTATCTGGGCCACATGGATTGAAAGAAACAACAGAATTTTCAGGAGAGAAGTTAGGACTGAAGAAACCATGTTACAAGGGATTAAGAGTAATGTTTTGACTTGGGCTAAATTATTAGGTCATTTTGAGAGTCCTCACTCTCCTCTCCTTTTGTTCTTGGGGAGGTGAGGTTGTTTATTTTGGGTTGTCTAGCTGGTGAGTGGGCTTTTGTTTGGAGGTCTTTTTGTTGTTTGGCCTCTACTCTTGTACATTCTTCCTTTTTCAATATACTTTGTGGTACTATCCACATTTCAAAAAAAAACTCTAATTGATAGAAAAATGAGAGAAAATAGACTTAGGTGGTTTGGACACGTGTACCGTCACCCTAACTCGACGCGGGTTAAAAGATGTGACAAAATCTTAGTGGATGCCAGTAAAAGAGCTAGAGGAAGGCCTAAAATGAGATGGTGCGATGTTATTAGGAAGGATTTGGACTTCTTTAGTTTAAACACGACTATAGCACTTGATAGAAATCTTTGGCGAAAAATGATTCATGTAGCCGACCCCAAATAATGGGATAAGGCTTTGATGATGATGATATATTGATGTAGTAATGTCTGGCCTACCTAAGGGAATGCATTGTTGACTGAATTCGACTGTTTTCTGGTGAGAGTCATAGTTGTTTTTAAGTCAAAGGATTGCCTTCATGAGCCTTCAGAATTCCCCTTAGTCATTTTCTTTTATCTAACTTCTTCAAATGTCTTGTTGTTGCTATAGAAATATGGTATATTAATATATCACTTCCACCAACTTGCCACTTGGTCTTCCTATGACTTATACCAGTTCTGAAGGGATTGGTAACAAGGATGGCAGTGTCGGTTTCGGTACAGGTTTTGGTCGGGTCCAAGATTGAAACGTTTCGGTTTCTCCCGGTTTTGGCGGGCCTTAAGAGGGGAATAAATGGCCGGTTTCAGTCGAAACCAATAAAAAAAAAACTATTTTTTGGGTATCGGAGCTGCTACAGTGTTTTCGGCCAGTTTCGGGCTCGGACCGAAACTGCCAACCATGATCGGTAAAGATAGAATACAATGCACAAATACTGTAATCTATGTGTATCTGTGTCATAGGTAAAATAACTAGATTCTTTCTTGACTATTACAGGCAAGCCTAGACCACCTTTTGATGATCTGATACAAAGGCTTGTCCTTTCTTCCTCACTTGAGAAGCCAGCGGTGATTGTTTCTGTGGATATTCCCTCTGGGTGGCATGTTGAAGAAGGGGATATAGATGGTGAAGGGATCAAACCTGATATGTTGGTAAGTTTTTGCTGGATATTGTGTTTACATTCGAGTATAAATTTGATACCATATTTTAACGTATTAGTAATTTGTATCTTCCTCAAAGCTAAATTCATCAAATTTTCCTAATGCATCTCTCGTTGATCTATATCTTATTCTCAAAATCCTTTCTTATTAATCCAGATGTAGTATTTCTAGGTGTCATTGACGGCTCCAAAGCTCTGTGCAAAGAAATTTAGTGGCCCTCACCATTTTCTGGGTGGTAGATTTGTCCCTCCACCCATTGCAGATAAGTTTGCCCTTCGGCTGCCACCATATCCTGGTGCATCCATGTGTGTAAGGATTGGCAAACATCTGCCTGTTGACGTGTCAGCTATGCGAGAAAACTACACTTCTCCAGAATTTCTTGAGGATCAAGCGATGGCTGATCCTATAGATCAGGTATGACATATTTACTAAGAGTGGTGGTTACATTATAAAAGCTTGTTAAACTTTTTATGTCTAACCACAAAACACAGTTCCATCAAATGCAAATATACCCTTACATCTTATTACCATTAGACTAGAGTATCATTCTCAGGGACTCATCAAAACAAATGTGTCCTTTGCAGTTCCGTGCGTGGTTTAATGATGCAGTTGCTGCTCGCTTGCGGGAACCAAATGCTATGGCCTTGTCAACTGCTGATAAGGAAGGGAAGCCGTACGTGTCTTGTAGTTGCGATTTTATTCTTGTGTTGCTCCAACTGTTGCTTATTCAACTTACCTTCTGACTCGTCATGTGACACTGCTAAGATAAATTTTTATCTAAGAAGGTAAAAGGTACTGACATAACATTTTATGCTCGAGTCAATTTCATATAAACCATCTGTACAGGCAAAATACGAAATATACTACTTTGGATACGAAGTATCATATTCTGCCTTGTTACAAACATAGACACAAAAGTGCAGTTAAAGTTAATATCTATTCTTCAGTTTTAGAAAATACCAATAATATTTGCAAGATGGCAGAAATTTGATGGCTAACCAGTGGGAGAGGAAATGATGAAAATGCCTCTAATATTCATTTTTACCCATTATGAAGTGTGATTACATGCTTCGTCTCTCCCTAGCACTCTCTCCTCCTCCTGGTATTCTTCCTACTCCCTAGTGTTCCATAGGACAATGGTGCTTGGAGATTGCTGGTGAGAAAGTCTAAGGGATCTTTGCATGTTGTACCTAACTAGGCTCTTCAAGCAAATGACATAACCGTCTTTCATACCTTCGTTAAGGCTTAAACAGATCTCGTTTGGTTAGGGAGATGAAGGGTGACAAAAATGGCAATGGGGTATGCTCTTGCAAGGATGGCTAATATAATGTTGTGGAACGATGGTATATTTTTGATATTTTGCATATAGTGGTGATCTATATGAAGCTATCCCTTTATACTCCCTATCTGATATGACATGTTCTTTCTTTTGCAGCTCCTCACGGATGGTCTTACTAAAAGGTTTTGATGAAAATGGCTTTGTGTGGTGAGTGACATCATACAATAGCTATTAATCTCTCCTACAATAAACAGATGATATAAATCCTTGCTTTATGTTCTGGGTTGATTCCTTTTGGAGATGCATGGATTATTACCAAGAAGTATGCAGCTCTTTTCCTTTGTATCTTACTTGTTCACTTATTCTTTGTGTTGTTTAGGTACACCAATTATGGAAGCAGAAAGGCCCATGATTTGTCTGAAAATCCTTGTGCATCACTTCTTTTCTATTGGGACAGTCTTAACCGCCAGGTGACACCCCTTGGATTACTGCAACTTTCTGTGTGATCTTTCACCAGTATTTTTGGTTTATGTTAAATGCTGGCCATGGATAAGCCTTACATGATATGTCATCTTTCGAATGAATTACTTGTCCATGTTCTTGTTGCCATGGAAGGCAAAATTGGCCGATCCTGGTCAGGATCAGCCGATTTCTGTCGGGATCGCCCAATGGCGATCCGATTCCAAGGGGATAAGGGTGGGAATTGGTGAAATTCCAGCCGGATAGGCTGGAATTGAGTGGGATTGTCTGGGATCGGTCGGGATTGGCTAGGATCAACTGGGATCGGCCGATACGGCCAATCAAAATTTGAATTTCAAATTAGAACCAAATGTTCAAGAAGTGGGCCGGGATCGGCTGGGATCCGCAGGGATCGGTTGAGATCGGCCAGGGTCGGGATCGGTCGGGATTGGCTGGAATTGGCTGATCCTGCCCGATTTGGCTGATTTTCTGACTTCCTATGGATCGGCTGTTCGGATCTGATCAGACTCGGATCTGGCCGATTCTTCAGCCAATCTGAGTATGCCTTCCATGCCTGCCATATGATTGTGAGGTGTGGAGATGAAATTTCTATTTTTCAGCATCAACTAACTTTATGGAAGATATGCACAATTGTTTATAGCATCGATCTGTGCTCCTTAGCTTTATGCAGAAGATTATTTTCAATTTAATTTTTTATTGCTTTTCCCTGTTTTAGTAGAATCTAGTTTGCTTTGAACTTGAGGAGCCTCTCCTCCCCTCTTTTTGATTGTACTACATGTCTTTTAATAAACAAAAATTGATATTGTAGTGTATGTTTTCCATATTTTGAGTTTAAGGTTTTCCATTTAATTCATACTAGTGAAGTTTTTTCTGGCTTAATTTTTTTTTAAGCTATAGCGTTCTTTTTTAATCTTTTAACTATTGGCAAACATAGTTTTTTACTTTCAATATTTACACATTTTCAATGTTTTCAAAGTAAACACATTGTTTACTTTGAATCATTGTGGTCTTGCAGTGGTGGTGCATTATGAGCTCTGTCAAAGGTCTGCCATGTTGCATCCTTGGACAGCCTTGCCAAGGAATGCCTTCTCCAAATCCTTGATTTGTGTAGGTTGATCTGTATTGCCTCAAAAGTATGGGGGCAACCGCAGAGCCCACTGCCTGGAAAACTGTCTTTGCCTTTTCCTTTATAGTGATGGATTGTGGTGCGGTGCTGTCAAATGGAGGAAAGGGTACAAGGGCAGAGATAATCTTTTGGTTGTGGGGTCAGAGAACAGCTTTAAAGTTTATTCAATGAGTTCTGATGAGGGTTAGTCTGAACTTTTTCTAATGGGCCATTTCTTTGTCCTGTCTTTTGGTCCAACTATTCCTTCAAATGAGAAGATCCTGCAAGTCTCAGTGCATGCGTTGTCTTTTCAGTCATTCTTGTCAGTCTTATCCTGACTCACCTTGTGCTGTCATTTTTTTTGATTGGCAGATTGATTTTTGGCATTTATGGCCATCACCACTGTTGTGGTGTGGCCAGGGCTTTTTATGCTTTGTCCTTTGCATGACCAGATAATGCTGCCATTTCTTGTCTATCACTGGATATTTTTAGGTTTAGTCAAGGGACACATGGAGGCTCTTCCTGTAGAATTAACCGAACTATTTCCTGCTTCAAGTCAAAAGTGCTGTATTTGGAGTTTTCTTGCTTTGAGTTGGAAGTGTCAGAGTTCTATTGTTCCTTGTAAAGATTTGATTGACTTTGTGGAGATCCACCATTTGTTGTGTAATTCAATGATTTCAATCTGTGAGAGCCCATCATTTTTTTTTCATTAATTGGATCTGTGAAGGTTTACTATTTATTGCTTAAGCTGGACAGCTTCCACCTGATCTTGGTGAATCTTGGCATTTTCTTTTTCTGCTGAGCAACCTTTAAATGACAGTGGTGCAGGTTAGCATTTTCATTTATAATCATCTAAATGGGATGGGGCATGAAACAAGTTGGATTGAGGCTTTAGTTGGTCAGGGTGCCACCTTCATCACTAATGAAGGAAAACCCCGCACATGTAATGTGACTGGAGGAATGTTGGTTGCCTTGTACCATCTATTTTGTTCCTTGTCATCTAACATCTCTGCTTTATTAAGATTTGTTTTTATGCTATGCCTGTGTCCTGTTTTAAAATATTTGTCATGCCTGGCTTGTGTGTCATGGTCAAGAGGTGATCATTTCTGATCTCAGAGGACCTTGAGGAGATGCTTTTCCTTGTCATTTACTTTCCTCAAATTTTCCTTTTACTAGTGCACCATGGCATTTCTGGATCTTCCTTTGAATTTGATCGGGGGATCCTTTTAGGTCGAAGATGGTTGGTGTGACCTCCTAGGACAATAGCTGACTGTATGGTCTATATGGTCATCTCTTCATATATAGCCTCTTGTACTGGAAAAGGATGCACTGTTATACTTGTACATCCTCTTATTAATGTTGTCCTTTATATTTATGATAATGCTGCATGATTCTGACATTATCTGGGAGAAGGATTCTGCTGCAAAGTCTAAACATGTAAGTGATAAGCATATTCTGCTGTACATGTGAATGATACTACCCGTATATGTGGCGCAACAATTGCTTACAAGTGGATATAACCCCTAATCATGCATCCTCTTGTAACAATCCCTTGTTTGCTGTTATGGAGATGTAGATGTATACAGTACCAACCACCTTTCTGAATAGAGATTCTGTTGCAATATTTGTTTCTGTTGTATGGTTGGTATGTAGATAAAGTTTCTGCTTGTTTCCATAATTTTATAGGTGAGGATAGAAGGCACTGTTACAAAAGTTTCTGAAGAGGAATCTGAGAGATACTTCCACAGTCGTCCTCATGGAAGCCAGCTAGGAGCAATAGTTAGTAAGCAGGTAATTATTTTGCATGTGTCTGGAAATGTAAAATGAGGTATGCTCCTAGTATGCAGTGGAAACTTATTTAGATCTGTTTTGCCTTTCCTCAGAGCAATATTGTTGCCGGAAGGCATGTACTTCATCAGGCATATGTGGAGCTGCAAGAGAAATATCCTGAAGGGTTAGTTTATTGTCTGGATACTTTTTATTGGAGTTGAAGATTCTTCATGACATTATAGAATGTTTGTCTGGATTCTTTCTCGACTGCATTCGTATTTTTTCTTAGGTTCAGGAACACCCTGGTTTATAAAATTGTAAGCCTTGCATGCTCCTTTCCTATGTTGGTTGAGGGGGGACCGTGGCTCATGGTAAAATTCTGGAAAGTTAGAGTGCATAATGGGACTTGTATCAAAAACACTTTCCGGTGTTTACAATCATGTCCCAAAGAAATATATCTCCTGGATTTGTTACACTTCAACATTTTTGTTATCAACTAGGGAAGCTGAGCTCCTGATATTGTTTCTGAAGAAGAGAAGGATACTTATTAATTTAGTAAGTCTAGCATCTCTAAGCCATTTCTTAATTTTGAATGACTGACCTTGAGTATAGCAACTTCTGTCCATGATTTTACCTTGAAGGGCACGAAGAAAACAAGCCAATGATATGGTCTGGATAAGTTTAATCAGTTTCTTAGGTAAGCTTTCTGGTTTGGTCTTACAGGCTAGCGATGGGTGATGTGTGACTATATCTAGGTAAAACAACATATTCTAGTTTTGTAGACTACGCTGCAGACGCCAGTAACTGCTGGAATTATTAATTGTTCATGATCTTGTAATTCCGTGACAACCAAAAACATTTGCCATCCTTTCTGGATAATAGGAATATCGTGTATCCTTTGAATATTATTGTTCTTACCATGTCAGCATTCTCTATAGAAACTTAATCGGTTGTTCAAAAGCTTGTACTGCCTGTGACATCGTTTACCTCATGATTTTGCAGAAGCTTGATACCTAAGCCTGAATACTGGGGAGGCTACCGGCTTACGCCGAGCCACTTTGAGTTTTGGCAAGGACAACCTTCTCGCTTGCACGACAGGTTCTACACCACAACCCTCCCCTGAGGAGTAGAAATCCTCCTTTCTATTCAAATGGAGGTAGGTAATATGCCCGACAGTGGACTTACTGTTTCACTCTGTCAGGTTGCAGTACTCCCCAAAGGACGTCGACGGGAAGCGAGCGTGGCAGATTGATAGACTGGCCCCATGACTAGTGCATCGGGCCTCTTCTCTTTAGGCGCTGAAGAGTGCCCTGTTTTCACCCAAGATGTCACTCCATTAAGCCTCCTGAACCCCAAACTTTTCATGGCAATATGTGGACCGTGGTGGACGTACGCATCCACTTGTGTAATGTTACAATGTCACGGATGCAATACCAGAGGTGTGTACTGACTGCTCTTTGAGGATATGCCCCAAGATTCCAGGTAAAGGAAAGTTGTCAGGTCTCGATGTTGGGTATCCTGTGAATTCGATGTACTGCCATTGGGATGAAAGTGGTCTGCGTTATGTAAATGCTTTATAGTTAATGTTGCGTGATAAACTTTTCAGAGAAAGCCCAGAGGTAGAAAGTTGCTCGGCCACTGCACCTTATTGGTCGGACGGTCGGGTTTCACATGCCAACAAGGGGGGGGGGGGGGGTGCTTGGCACCCGTGACCCGACCAATGAGGCCAGGCAAAACTTTCACAGGGAGAGTATTTCTCATCTTTTCATGCCCGAAAAAGTTGCAAGGATCTACCTTATGGGTAGCATTACATTACGAATAGAGAAAAACTTGTTGCACTTGCAAGTGCAGTAAGATGGCGCCACGTTGACGGCAAGTGGTGGTGTCCAGTTGTCGGTGACTGACGATTGGGATCTAAAATACAAGTTTTAGGCTTTAAAATGCAAGTCTTGGACTTCAAAATATCATCTTTAGGGTTTAAAAATATTGACTATATTTTTAATAATAATTTAAACTCTAAAATATAAATTTTAGGTTCTAAAATATAAATCTTGGCTCCAAAATATAATTTTGGATTCTAAAAAATGATTTTGGATTCCACCATTGATCTCTGTTGTTGGCTATTGTTGGTGGTGATGATCGCCTCTGTCGATCATCGTCGCTATCTCTTGCTCTCTGTATCTGTTTCTTTACGTGGAAGTTCATGTGTCATTATATTGGATATTGCATGAGTTGTCATCTTAATCTAAATACACTTATTGCATATGGGTAAGTGTAATAAGTTTTTCTCTTACCAATATTATGATTGTACTTCCAAAGGTTTCTTAATTGGGAAACAAAACTTGCAAAGAACACTACCTCAAAATTAATAAGGAAAAATACATGTGCAATCACATAGATGTACACCGTTTGGAGATAACAAAAAGCATGCTATATATATGAGATCTCATGGTACAGACAGATGTGATTACCATCAAATAGATTGCCTATAAGTATGAAGAAGCGAAAGGCTAACCTATCTGGAAAAGGGGGGGGGGTGAGAAGGCAACTTACTGGTGTCACGTCGGAGGACCCGACGCGATAGAAAGCTAGACGCGTCTGCCCAATCTGACGCTATATGAAAACGTCCCAACCCTTTGACACCTTCTCAACAGGGAGGGGGAGATGGTGTTGGACCTCCTTCGGCCGGTCAGAGGGGGAGAGCTCATCGTCTGCTCTTCATGGGTAACTTGGCCAAAATAAGGAAAACAAGAGAAGAAACCCTATTAGCCAACCATTAAGAGTAGTATCTATCCAACTTCAAATGAAACAGAAGCAACATGGAGGGTGCTAACCTGGAGTGTTTGTGAAACCCCTAGGGTTAGAAAAAAAAAGTGTGTGTAACGTGGATCTATCTAAAAACAAAGTAAGCCTATCTAACATGAAAGAGAAAGGAAAGGAGAAGGGAAAGAAGCCAAGCCCCATTGGTGGGCTACTTCCTAGCTGAGGAAGGGTCCTCTGCGGCGTGCAATAGTTTATGGAGAAAATGGGAGCTCTCCTTGCCAGCCTCTTGAGCTGAAGAGAGGTGGAAAAATTTTATAGGGAATGGGAATCCTAACCCGTCCTCAAGATATAATGACGACAAAAAGATTAAAGTCCTAATAAATCCATGTGGATAGAATCCTAATGGGGTTCTAAGGGAGAATAGAAGCGATCCTCGGACCTAAAGATCATCCCAATGTCGTTTGGATGGAGATAAGGCCAGATGGATTGGAGAGAGAGAGTTTACGTGATCTTACCCATGCAAACTCTTAACACGTCATATCGAGGTACCGCAACAAGATATAACGCGTCCAAGGGGTTTGACATGATAAGGAATGGACATAAATGGATATGCATGGACTGACGCGTCAAATGGAGATGTCGCAACAAGATATAACACATTCAATCAGACCGACGCGTTAAGGTTCAAGATCTGAAACCCTAACTATCAGTGTGAACCAAGACTTTTGGCTAAAGATTGGACGAGATAGGATGTAATTTGGACATAATGAGCTCAAAATGGCTGATAACATACTCAAGATAGTGATCAACTTGGAGCGCATTATAAGAATAAGAAATGTGACTTGATTTATGGGCCGGAAATAGGTGTCTACAACATATATATCTCTGATATATTTGTTATATCTCTAAAATCTTCATATTATGTTTTATATATCTATATTTCATGTATTTTATCATATATGCATTTACTATTTGATTTTATCCATTTAACCAAATTATAGTTGAGTAATTAAAAGGGCAGAAAGATTAATTTTCCCTATATAGTTTTTTTAAAATCTTTTTTAATAACTCTCTCTCTCCCCATGCCCCCTCTCATCTAGCTCTCTCTCTCCCATGCAAAACATCGGTTCTGATATCTCATCCCACCCTATTGTCACCTCTCTCTCTCTCATTGGAACCGGAGGGGGAGATCCCCTCTAGTACTCCCACATCCCCCGCCAGCCCCCCTCTCTCTCTCCATTTGACTATCACCATGTTGAGGCCATAGAGTGCATAGTGGGCAGCCATGACCCCTCGGATCATTCCACCCTCTTCAAGTTCCACCTAGATCTTTTGCCTAGCCACTGGGCTGATGGCCATTGCACCAGTTGGGCAGTTGGCCCAATTGGCACCACAAGGGGTAGGTGGATATTAGTTGGAAGTTGGGGAGTGCATGTGTAACTGTCTGATGTAGATCCAACGAGGTCCCCTCGATGACAACGACGATGATGACGACAGAGAGCTCCACTACGGTGAAGGCAGTCCTCATTGTCAAGCTCATTGTGGGGGGCCTACTAGCCAATGTTAAGTTATCGTGGGAGCTGGACGAGATCATAGACCTACTCGGTGAGTCCCTACTCATCGAGCTAGTGTGGAGCTTGACCCAGCTTTGTATTGCCCCATCCAACACAACTCACTTATGGCTGCTGTTGTTAGGTCCCCCCACATCTCTCTCTCTTTCTCTCTCTGCCCTCCTAATTGCCTCCGGCTCTGTAACACCTCAGAAAATTTTATTTGTTAGAAATATGAATAATATATTATTAGACTTAATTATTATTATGAGATTGAAATAATTATTTGAGATTAATTAGCCTTAATAAATATTACTCCAGTGTCGTACTCCGAGAGGCGCGCTCCGACAGGGCGACACCGAAGAACTGTAACGAAAATGAAATTCGAGAATATCATAATTTCTAGAAAAATATGGTGATATCAGAAATGTAAATATCTGGATTTTTTGACGTACGAATTTTAAGATTAAGCCGACGCAACTATTTTCCAGGCGATTTTTTACCTAGTAGAAAATAAATTCTAAAAATTAAACTAAAATCACCATAATTTGTAAAACCATTACATTAGTCTATTTTTGAATTTTTAATACAAACGGACTTCGTTTGAACACATTTATAGTAAATATTAGGCCAGTTGAATTATGGGTCATTTACGGTGGCCATTTTCCTAGAATTTTCTAGGTGCCTACTGTAAGGCTTTGGGGAGGCCCACACAAAGGGGGTTAAGTTAACACCTGTGTTACCTATGTGTAACCATGGAAAACCTGCATGAGCTACGTGTTGAGGTAAAAACCAAAAGTTTTACCATGACACCTCTTGGCCGATGTGCCTTTTGCATGAGAGGGTTGTGGGGTCTATAAAAACCACTCCCCTCCCTTCGTACATACCTTCCGCACCCTTTGATCTTGCTCCCTACTGCAGAACTGTTGCTGGAGGAGCTATAGCGTTACTAGCTCCACTGCAACTGTAACTGCTTCAACTTTTGCTCGTGCTGCTACTGTAGCTGCTTCTACTTTGGTGTTAAGTTGCTGTTGAAGCTACTGCCGTTGCTAGTAAGCCATCATCTTTAGGAGGGAGCTCTTCTCTTGTTGGGTTAGGTTCTTTCATTAAGATCACGTGAAAGTTCACCTATTTAGTAAGGTAGGATTCATCTCCTTCTCCTTTAATCCTATCTTTTATACATGATAAGGAACCCCTTTTGAGTAGTCAAGTTGCTATACTTGCAATCCTCCTCCTCTTCTTCCAGTTGTGGTAGACATTTTCATGTTTGGAGAAGAAGAATCTTGTTCTATTTAAGATTGATTCTTATCTTCTTCTTCCATCCTTGGCCTTATACATGATAGTAGAGTTTTTGGAAGTCATACTACCTTTAGAACAGGGTGATTATTTCTGTTTAGATGTTTGGTACTTCAAACCTTGATTTGGAACCTTAAATACCTTGAGTTTAGTGTTCATCTTGTAGGAATCTTTCCAACAAACTATGGTCAGGGCTATACTTCTAGCACTACGTCATGCTTAGTTTCTAGCTAGACATGGATTGTAACCTCAAGTTTCATCTTACTTGTTTAGCATATATAATCACTGTGGAGACTATAATAGGTTCTTTTATTTGATATAATTCATGCCTTGATCCATAGGTTCCATAATTGGTATTGTTAAAGTGTACCCAAAGTCATTTCTGAAAGGAGAACTAGCAGCTGTCGACAGGCAGCTCATAGCTGTCGACAGCCCAGTCTCCCAGAACCTCAAATTGTTGGGTCTGCTGCTAGCTGTCGATAGCCAACCCATAGCTGTCGATAGATACTATCCCAGAACCAGAAAACCTTGCTCTGTCTGATGCTATCTGTCGACAGCCACCTCCTGGCTGTCGACACCTACTGTCCTGACGTATTTCAGCAATCTTCTATGTATAAGCTCTTGCTAAAACTTTATCCTAATAGCCTAGCAAGCTACCCTCTTCTTTACCTTGGTATTTACTGTCATGTTACTACAAAGTTCATCCACATTGTGTGCCTCACCCATCCTTGGATTTTCTTGAAGTTATCAATTATGTATGATACCCCGTTGATTCTATTCTCTTGTATTCGGTAACTGAGTTCATAAAACCTGATGTACTGAGAGTGCAAGTGTTTGAATACCCTTGTGAGATATGAATAACTGATGATGACAACATTTCTTGGTCCTTAGACCCCACCTGACTGATATGCCTGTGCAAATAGGGCTAGTCCAGTCCTGGGAGGAGCACCCGAATTCATTTACGGGCCGCACGAATGATAAAGGGCAACGAGATGTTTGGCATTACATCATTTACTGCTTCATTATGGTCATCATAATTCCTGTTCTGTGTAACTGTTAAATGTGTCAGTTTTGAGTTATATACCTGAGCATGCCTCGTGTTTCATTATCACCGTTTCAAGCTTACTGTCCTGACATTTAATTGTGCCTCTTTGTTATCCGTTCTGCCATTGTCTTGGCTATCATGTATTCACCCTTTGAATTAAGGATTTGAGTCCTACGTATACTGGGCTAGTTAGCTCACCAAATCCTACTTTTTCAGGTTATCTACAGTTCTAGAAGGCGAGACATCAGGATTTGAGGGTTGAGAGATCAACCTTTACGGTGTTTAAGCTTGAATTGTAAATGGAGAGTCATGTAATACCTATAGAATGTCAATGAATAATTTTTTTACTTAGTAACCCCGAGCATTTACTGCTCAATTAGTTTAAGTTTACTCTTGACTCCTCATGCGTTCACGTTCCAGCATTTATAGTTATATTAAATGACGGGACGTGACAGAATGGTATCAGAGCATTGGTTGAGGATTCAAATAGCTATTGGTCTTCAACATCCTGTAGTGGCCTGTGAGGATGGGTAGAAAGCCTGAGGTTAATCTAGATAAGTAAATTTGGATATAGATTTTCTTGTGTATAGAATGAATTTCTAGAGATTGGTGAATAGATATTGATCAATTAAAACTTGAGAAGCCAAGACTATGATCAATCAAATGAAACATGTAGTTGATGCACATCAAACCACATAAAGCAAACAAATCTTTAAGGTAGTTCAATTCTTCTATGGATGGAAAACCGGATACCACTAATTGTTGTCAACCATGTTTGGAATTATAGGAACACTTAGAAGAGTCTTCTGAGTTGTTAATATAATTTCTAGAAGTTCAACCCATAATTGTCGACAGATAGAACCCATTTGTTGACAGGTATCCTGCTTCCAGAACCCAATCAATGCAAAACAGTAGTAGCTGTCGACAGATGGCTTTCATTTATCGACAGATGTTCCTCGACTGTCGACAGTCGATTCGAGTCTGTCGACAGATAGTGTCAGACCCCAGAAACTGGTTCTGGGAGGACAGTAGCTATCGACAGCCACTTCCTAGCTATCGACATACAGTAGTCTGTGATGAACTGATCCTTCTTCAGTCAAAAGTGTCAGCAGGTTCAGTCAGAAGTGTCAACAGGAACCCTATAAAACTGAAACTCATACCTTAAGTAAATGTTATAATTTGATGTTTCATTTACTTAAGATATTACATATAAATAAGGAAGTACCTTTAACCACTCTCTATTTGTTCTTGTATTTTGGTGATAATAAAATTTATGATGTAACTTAAATTGAATATTTTGTTTCATCTGTGTCGCATCAATCCCATAGCAAAATGCTAAGTCTTTCATTGATGCAATATATGGCGCACTAAAATGATAAAATCGATGTTTAATCAATATACATCGATTTCTGTTTAAAGTGCCAAAGTATCAAGCGCCGCAACGATTTGCTAAGAAGTCGATGCCATAACGATTTGATAAGTGGCCATAACGATTTCTTCTTTGAGCGTATTGATTTGTTAAGAAATCGATGCCACAACGATTTCTTCTGTAAAGCGCAAGAAGTCGATGCCTTAACGATTTCATAAGTATTCGCAACGATTTCTTTAGAAGCCATACGTTTTGTTAAGAAGTCGTGCCACAACGTTTCTTCTGTAAAGCGCAAGAAGTCGATGCTTAACGATTTCATAAGTATTCGCAACGATTTCTTTAGAAGCCATATCGTTTTGTTAAGAAGTCGATGCCATAACGATTTCATAAGTATTCGCAACGATTTCTTTAGAAGCCATATCGTTTTGTTAAGAAGTCGATGCCATAACGATTTCTTCTTTGAGCGCAGTGATTTGGTAAGAAATCGTTCCCATAACGATTTGTTAAGAAATCGTTCCCATAACGATTTCATAAGTCATGCTCATAACGATTTCTTCATGGATTCTGTTCAAACTCAGATTGCCTTTATATTTCAAATATGCTTGGCGCTTAAATTAAAAGTCAAATATCTTCTGACAAAAAGCTGCATGCATATTTCAGAATCTTGTCAAAAAGAATGACCTACTATTTTCAGTATGTTAGCAGAAGCACAGTACCATGCATCGTTTATCATAACACTCTTTTATGCTAACACTCTCTTCTATGCTCACAGACATCGAAGACCATCAGAATCTGAGTAAGACAATGAAGAGAAAGATCAGCAACGACTAGAAGAGCTCCAACGGATCTCTTCAACGGATCTATTCTAAAGCTGCTCAATATAAAAGATGGAGCATTGCTGAAGAACGGTGGAGAGCCTTTTCCTGAATATCTTTGAAGGAGTGTACATCTGTGAGAAGCACCTTCACGCCACATACACTCAAGGAAAGAGAGAAAGAGCCCGAGCCAAGAAGAAGCAATCAGCGTCTCAAGCTTCCAAGCTTTCAAGCATTCGAGCCTTCTTTTCTCTCTTCTGTTTCTCTCCGAGCTTATTGTATATCTGGGGAGAGTTTGGGAGTGAGCTTTAACATGAGTGTTCATCTTGTAAGGTCTCTCAGTCTGATCTTTCTAAGAAAGATCTGTGTCCAGCTGTAGGACTGTATACAGTTGTTAACCCAGCTAGGGGTTGGTGTCTAGCAGAACCTAACTGGGGTTTGTACCAGTTGTTAACCCAGCTAGGGGTTGGTGTCTAGCAGAACCGCACTGGGGTTTGTTCCAGGAGGTTGGCTTCTTTACCTGTAAGAGAAGTGGGCTGCCTTCTTGCCCGGGAAAGAGAAGAAGACCTGGTGGGGGATCCAGGGTGTTGTAAGGTCCATAAGGGGGACTGTACCCTTGGTTAGTGAAATCCCAAGAGTTTGCTTGGGGGGACGTAGGACTTCCATGTGGGAAGGGCCGAACCAGGATAAATCTCCTGTGTCCTTGTGTGATTGTTTATTTGCTTCCGCACTGCACTCTCTATCACACTGAACTAACCAAGCTTTCAAGTGTTATTTTCTGTGTTTAAAGTTTCTATTTCAGATTTCAGAAAAACCTGGTATCAGAGCGAGGTTGCGGGTTCGATTCCCCCGGGTGCCGCTGGGGGGGAGTTTGTTGGTTAACTGCCATCGACTCCCTTAGGGAATCGCTGCCACTATGCTGTTATGGGGCAGCATAGTGACATCGGGGCCGGCAACCAACCCGCCGCAGGGGTAAAACCCTGTGCGAAGCCCCTCATGCCGACCACAGCGTTGACGTGGTGCTTTGCGCTTCCGCCTTAAGATTTGGCTACCGCCTTCACTACAAGCTCGAGCTTTTGGTGCAACGGTAAGGGGCTTGGTCCTAAACCTGGTATCAGAGCATGGTAAGATCCTTCCTTTTTGGTTAGTGACAAAAAGGGGGAGAGTTTGTATGAATTTTCTGAACCTCTTTGCTATATATATTTTTATCAGAAAATTCACATAAATTTTGTCATCACCAAAAGGGGGAGATTGTTGAACCACTCTCTATTTGTTCTTGTATTTTGGTGATAATAAAATTTATGATGTAACTTAAATTGAATATTTTTTTCATCTGTGTCGCATCAATCCCATAGCAAAATGCTAAGTCTTTCATTGATGCAATATATGGCGCACTAAAATGATAAATCGATGTTTAATCAATATACATCGATTTCTGTTTAAAGTGCCAAAGTATCAAGCGCCGCAACGATTTGCTAAGAAGTCGATGCCATAACGATTTGATAAGTGGCCATAACGATTTCTTCTTTGAGCGTATTGATTTGTTAAGAAATCGATGCCACAACGATTTCTTCTGTAAAGCGCAAGAAGTCGATGCCTTAACGATTTCATAAGTATTCGCAACGATTTCTTTAGAAGCCATAACGTTTTGTTAAGAAGTCGATGCCACAACGATTTCTTCTGTAAAGCGCAAGAAGTCGATGCCTTAACGATTTCATAAGTATTCGCAACGATTTCTTTAGAAGCCATATCGTTTTGTTAAGAAGTCGATGCCATAACGATTTCATAAGTATTCGCAACGATTTCTTTAGAAGCCATATCGTTTTGTTAAGAAGTCGATGCCATAACGATTTCTTCTTTGAGCGCAGTGATTTGGTAAGAAATCGTTCCCATAACGATTTGTTAAGAAATCGTTCCCATAACGATTTCATAAGTCATGCTCATAACGATTTCTTCATGGATTCTGTTCAAACTCAGATTGCCTTTATATTTCAAATATGCTTGGCGCTTAAATTAAAAGTCAAATATCTTCTGACAAAAAGCTGCATGCATATTTCAGAATCTTGTCAAAAAGATATGACCTACTATTTTCAGTATGTTAGCAGAAGCACAGTACCATGCATCGTTTATCATAAACACTCTTTTATGCTAACACTCTCTTCTATGCTCACAGACATCGAAGACCATCAGAATCTGAGTAAGACAAATGAAGAGAAAGATCAGCAACGACTAGAAGAGCTCCAACGGATCTCTTCAACGGATCTATTCTAAAGCTGCTCAATATAAAAGATGGAGCATTGCTGAAGAACGGTGGAGAGCCTTTTCCTGAATATCTTTGAAGGAGTGTACATCTGTGAGAAGCACCTTCACGCCACATACACTCAAGGAAAGAGAGAAAGAGCCCGAGCCAAGAAGCAATCAAGCGTCTCAAGCTTCCAAGCTTTCAAGCATTCGAGCCTTCTTTTCTCTCTTCTGTTTCTCTCCGAGCTTATTGTATATCTGGGGAGAGTTTGGGACTGTGAGCTTTACATGAGTGTTCATCTTGTAAGGTCTCTCAGTCTGATCTTCTAAGAAAGATCTGTGTCCAGCTGTAGGACTGTATACAGTTGTTAACCCAGCTAGGGGTTGGTGTCTAGCAGAACCTAACTGGGGTTTGTACCAGTTGTTAACCCAGCTAGGGGTTGGTGTCTAGCAGAACCGCACTGGGGTTTGTTCCAGGAGGTTGGCTTCTTTACCTGTAAGAGAAGTGGGCTGCCTTCTTCCCGGGAAGAGAAGACCTGGTGGGGGATCCAGGGTGTTGTAAGGTCCATAAGGGGGACTGTACCCTTGGTTAGTGAAATCCCAGAGTTTGCTTGGGGACTGGACGTAGACTTCCATGTGGGAAGGGCCGAACCAGGATAAATCTCCTGTGTCCTTGTGTGATTGTTTATTTGCTTCCGCACTGCACTCTCTATCACACTGAACTAACCAAGCTTTCAAGTGTTATTTTCTGTGTTTAAAGTTTCTATTTCAGATTTCAGAAAAACCTATTCACCCCCCCTCTAGGTTGACTTGCTGCCGTACTCCAAAAAGGGCCAACAGTACCCCTATTTGATCCAATAAAAATATCAGAAAAATCATATCTCTTACCAATAAAAAGTCAACTCTCCCACCGAAGAAGAAAATACGATTTTGACGATTCCATCATAATAGCGTCTTTCTAATCTCTCACAATTTGGCCTACCTGAAAGTCTCATAATTCAAATAACCTAGTAGAATGCTAAGAATCCAAGGTTCAGTGAAAAATGATAAACACACATATGGCTTCTCCAAGGGAGCCCTCTCCTACTGAAGGAAAAGTCAAACCTGCTCATCCCTTATTTTACATTAATATGACTTTTACGTTGATATGTTTTATCTCCAACTCTAAATAAGAATTAGTCAACGTGGTTCAATCAATCATATAGATTTCATGACTATCCTCGTGATGTATTCTTCCGTTGACTTTCCCATTTTTTTGGATTCTCAATTATTATACCACTAAAATGAATCATTTAATCATCATCCACATCCATTCCTCACTAAACCAAGTGAGGCTCTTTAATAACTCAAATGTGTGGAACACTCACAGAATTGATGATTCGATGTTTCAAGATTGTTTTAAATCTGACAAACCATACACACACTGTGTAGGATGAATCTGTGTACCACTATTGGAGTAGACAACCAAACAAAAGTGGAGAAAAGAAATAGGAAAATATCCAACTAGGGAGATTTCTGCAGAAATGCAAAAATATGCAAATATTTTGTACCAAAGTTTGGATTTGGTCAGATAACTTCTTGAACTCTTATTGCATTTTTTAGGGCTTGAACTCATCAAATTTTCCTTCTAACAGTAACACAAGAATCAATTGTCTTTAAATTGAGTTAAATCCTAACGTTTTGCTTCAACTGACCAGTAACTGATGTGTCAACTTGTACAGACAATTTGACTTGGGTCAATAGGAAAGTTTTAGAAAAATCAACTCCATGTTTTCTAGATTGACCTCAATAAGGTGATTGCAGTTTTGATTAACTGTCCATCATGTAGAATTGGTCTTGTAGTATCTTAATGTCAACCTTACATATTGGTGGAGCCAACCTAATCTCCATTTGGAGTTAACCTCAAGCCGTATTTTTCTCTAAGCGTTAATTAGAAACTTGATTAGTGTCAACCCGATCTCCATCTAAGGCGATACTTTGAACTTCTGCGCTATAGGAAATCCATTAAGCATCGACCTAACCTTTGCATAAAATCGACTCATATGTATCATCGAATTTCAGTTTCAGTCTCACTCATTATAATTTGAGTGTCAACCTATAAGTAACCAGAGTCAACACATTAAAAGGAGCCTTTGACTTATGAATTTTCTTATGTTATAAAAGACTTGTGTTAAATATTTATTACCTTTTGCTTGATATCAAAACCAGGAACACAACATAATCCTCTGTCATATCTCAAAATCCTACAAGGAAAAGACATCATTTAATTATGGAGGTTAATGTATCAAATAACCAGATACATACGGTAACAATTGTAACAATTGTATTAATAGTATGAATTAGAAAAGTTGAATTACACGATTGATTAACTAAACTTAAATTTGTTTGCTTAGCTAGCAGGATGGGAGAAGAAACACATTGGAGGGAGGTTCGAGATGCAATGAACAATCTTGCTCAGTTCTTGGGGCAAGTAGTTCCAGTCGGTGATAAAGGAAAAATAGAGCTACATGAAAATATTAGAAGTACAAATATTTAAGAAACAATGAGTATTACATTATCTATACGGAAGAGAGCAGTTCCCTTCAATAAAGAGAAACACTGGCAAAAAGATGGTGAAGAAGAACAAGAAGAGCAAAAAGATAAAGAAGGCCAACAAGCAAGAGAATGCCAAGGCATGACCTAAAGAAGCTTGTGCATATTGTAACGACCCGAGAACCCGACCCTCGGTCCATGCCGAGGACCCGATTTTCACGGTCGCCACCCATGGATCCGAAGACCCGGAAGGGCTATAATATGCATCTAACAGGATATGTAACGGAAGTAAACATCAACTTCTAAACTAGAAGCGTACAGGCAGAAATAGAAAAGAGAGCGAGACCACTGTGTACCACTCTAAGTACAGTCCCAACGCACGCACGCTACTACAAGTAAAAGGCAGGGGAAGAACAAGTCCCTTAGGGGCATACCCCAAGGGTGACGTACACTGAAATAGGGGAGCCACTGCTAGCTATGGGGACCACGCCTACCGCCCCATTTCCTCCACCCGGCGCGCGCCCTGCCATTGCTGAGAAGTCTCACCTGGGAAAAGGAGGGATGAGCTTCACAACAGAAGCTCAGTAGGGACTACCAATCTCCTATTGGCTCTAAACAGGCAGGAGAATATAAATAAATAAATAATAATAAATAAATAAATAAATAAATAAATAAATAAAATAATGACAACATTTTATATCTTCTACCTACCAACGGAAGTGCGGGAGGGAAACTACAACTAGTATGGTACGGAAAGTACACACGGTCGGAAACTCCGTACAACTGCTCGTCGTGACCACCACACGCTAGTAAACGCAGACGGAGGGAACTCCGCCTGGACAAGGAACACTAGCTACGGAAACACTACCACTAGTCAAGGTCAGGTTAGCACCGACGTCTTATCCTCGACCCGTGTTCCTGACCCTCACGTCTCGTCAGAGCGAGGTAGGACACAAAGAAACACAGTAACCGCCATAGTCTGGTCGGACTACGGTCCCAGCTTGGCCTCTCTAAGTGGTTCCGGGGCCGCAAAGAGCGAGAGTGAGAAAGGACTAGCTGGACTGCGCCGGGAAGAACTCCGACTGACCACGGCGTCCCAGTCCAACCATGAGAGCTCTGCAGCGACTCAACGCTACTGTCCTAACACACCGTTTTCCCCTAAGCTCCAGAGTCCGCCTGGTGGCTGCCAACTCAAGCCCACTCGTAGCCCGGAGTACTCCCTCATAGGGCTCCCTAGGAGGGGGTCCCAGGCAACGGTAACAACCTCTCACGTGGGACAAGCCCTCAAGTGTCGAGCACCGGACAGAAGACTAGTGTAGACCGCACTAGGAAACTACACAGGTGCCACGGGTACAGTAAAAAGAAGCGGAAATGGCAAGAATCAGAAATCTGTCTCACGACTGAGGTCGCGACGCATCAGGCCATCGCGACATGGTCGCGACGCCCTCCCCTGTCGCGATCCCGTCGCGACGGCCCAGCCGTCGCGACCAGGTCGCGGCACCCAGAGCACCAGATCCTGTCGCGGTCGGCCACGCCACTGCAACAAGATCGCGACCTCTAAAGGGTCGCGTTCTCAGCAGGGGGAGCTCCGGAACCCTTCTTCCGAAAATCGTCCCAAAACACGAAATGGGCAAACCGGGGGAGGGGAGCATGCTCAACATGCAAGAAAGCCATTAAAGCGCCCAAACCACCCTTAAAGCCCCACAGACATGGATTTACACGAATCTACACTCAAGGGAAACCTTGCTTAACCTCGAGCATGGAGTTCTCACACTCCCAACCCCCAACCACAGAGGAAACACGATGTAGAGGGAAGGGAGCATGCTTAGGGCGAGGCAGAGAGGATCAAGGGTCTACCTCCACGCGAAGAACGAACCCTTTGAGGCCTTCTCGTAGGAAAGGACGCCTCCTCCTCTGTAACGTCGCTTATTTTTGGATCCTTTTGGATCATGTGTGTTGTGGTTGTAATGGCTGTTGTAAGGCCAGTGTGGTGTAGACGCGTGGTGTGTGTAGGTGTGGTGCAGGTTAGGTCCCGAAATGAAATAGGACCTGCTGCAGTTGAGTAGGAGTTGGCGGCCAGGGGTGGTCGTTGACTTGTTGGCGTCTAGGTAAGTGGTCGTTGACTGCATGATCTTGGCGGCATTAGATGTGGACGTTTAGTGTGGCGGTTGTCTTTGGCGGCAGAGGGGTTGACGCCAACCTGAGAATTCTGTAGGTTAGGGTCACCCGAGAGCAGGTTTCCCACCTCTCTCTCTTCTCCCCTTGCCCTAGCTTTGTGTCCCCGTGTTTCTAAAGCTCCACAGGTACTGAAGGGTGGTTGGAGGATCGTGGAACGTGTGGCGTTGCCGAATTGCGCGAGGAAACGTCGTGGCGTGGTGCAATTCCCGTGGGAGCTCGTGGAGGGTTCGGCGTGGTTGGGAGAATTCGGAGGGTTTGAGCGTGTTTCTGAGGTAGGGAACGACCCTTGTAGTTCTTATAGGTTGTAATAGAATTTAGAAGCATGAAATTGCATGAAAATGGCAACTTCGGGTCATGGTATTTATGCGGGGTTCTAAGGGTGGTTTGATGGAATTTAATGGTTAATTCATGTAGTTTAAATCTTAAATGATGCATGTTTAGCTTGGAAAACAGTTTCCTCATGTTCTCTCGTTGTTTTGATGATTGTAGAACCTGTAGAATCAGTTTAGGGTTTCGCAGGAACTGGGGTTGAAGAGCTTAGCGTCAACATCGATTGACGCCAGGTTCTTCAGCCGGGATATAGACGGCCAGATCCATTGCCGTCTACTTCCTATAAGCGGCAGTCGATGTTGCCGCCAACTTGTGCATGTATCCATGCAGTGTGGTTTACATAGCTTTTCTGGTTATGAATATCACGTTTTGTGTGTGCATGATAATGACAAGTGAGAGCCATTGCACGTGTTACGCTCATGGAGCGTATTGCTCTTGAAGTGGGCATCTTTTATGTGGTTAATATGTGACATACGTAATTGGTTTACGCAGTATGTGTGGTGCGTTGCACCCGTGGCACTCTTGGAGTGTGTTGTCCATGTGTTGGACATGTGGTTTACGTGACTGACGTGTGGTACACCAACCAGGGTGTATTATACACGTGCTGTCTACGTAGTTTGGGTGTGTGCATACTACACACTTTGTCGTAATGTAATTCTTATGATTTGTCGTAGTAACTGGGCAGTGAGGTTCCTGTGTGAGCCTAGCCATGACTTTGTGGTGTTTGGGCAGTGAAGGTCCACATTGACCTATCCCTGGTCTGTTGTTATTCTTTAAAAGAATATTGTACTGATTTATGTGTTAAGTGATGTGTGTGTTGCCACGGAGGTCAGAGGTGACCAATGATAGGCAAGTTTGTGGTTTAGTTATGTGTTGGTGTGGGATAGCTTTGGGGTCACACGGTGACCGATGTTAAGCTAATCCTAACACTTGTATATTGTGAAATTTAAGTAAAGGCTATATGTGTAAGTATCGTGGTTTGAGCTGCCGAGTGTGGTGGTCCCGGCGCCTATTCCGGAATGCCTCTCTAGTCGGGTACCCCAGGTTCTTTGTGAGCCAGACACGTATGTTTGTTGTGCTCGGGGTTTTGTCCCGGTACTTGTGTTGTCCGTTGAGGTCTATGTCGTCTTCCCCTGGACACCCTCACTCCTGTGCTTGAGTTGTACATCCGGCTGAGGGAAAGACGGCAGTGGGACAGCGACTTCCCAGAGTTTGTTCTTTTGTCGCTTGTAGCGCGCTCGTATTGGGGGTACGGACACCAGTAGACGTCACTGGTCCCCAGCTAGTCCTGTTTTCCAGTGCCTCACTTTAGAGTGCTCCGGCCAGAGACTCTAGAGGTGCTAGGCATGGGCCTGTAGCTGTGTGTCTGCAGGTGTGGTGTTGGTTGGTCTCCACAGTTTTGACTTCTTTCTTGTGGAGCGGCAGTTGGACCTTTCGTCCGTGACTGCGAGGCTGAGAGGTTGTTCTGTGTTGTGTTGTCCGGTTTGGATACTGGCCTGATCAGCCAGTAGTCCGTTCCCGTGTGGTGGCGTCGTTCCTTTCCGACTCGTGCTTTTGCTACTTGTCGTGGTTCGTGAGTTTGTGACTCGTGGTCGAGGTTTGACCAGTTCGAGGTGTGCCCTGGTGTTGGCACAGTTGTGACTGAGTTGTGGTTTGTGTGACTCGTCGATTAACCTGTAATATTGTGCCTAAATAAAGGTATAATATAATTGTGGTTCAGTGTGGGTGTTATCACCTACTTGTACCCTGTTCGGGTGTTTGTGTTGTGGTACCTCAGAGTAGTAGGTACCTATTTCCTTCGTGAGTTACTTTGTAGTTTATGGTGGTACATTATGTACAACCTTTTTACTCTCGTGGTTGTGCAGGTCTTGTGGTTTGACCTGCCACTTGTTGTTCTTATCCATTTTAAGTAGATCTTTGTTTAGAAATTTATTGTGAATTAGTTGTGATTATTAATTATGTTACCTTTGTGGTAATTTGCCGATGAGGCTTGTGGCCTAGGCATATTGTGGTTTAGTAGAGCTGTGCTCCGTGGAGGCCGTATGAGACCTTCCACTTGTTGAGTTTTACTCTTCTTGGGTATGGTTCCGATTATAATTTTAATGTGTGATGGACTAGCTAGTTGTAGCCAGTCCTACCACTTATGTGTAGCTTTCGACGTAGTGAGGTTTGGAGTATAAAGGACCAGCTCTTTGTTAGCAGTCCTGTTACTCAGTGTTTGAGGTTCGCCTGTGAAGCTTGCAGCTTAGACAGTGATTGCCTATGTGGCTCATAGCTTAGGCAACCAGTTGTTGTAATAGTGTGCCAGTGAGACTGTGGTTTAGGCACTTTAGTAGTTGGGCTGACTAATGATATTATGTTAGTCCTGTAGTCCTACTTTTTCTTCTGAGGACTTTATATTTATTATCATGAGTATGTTCAATTGTTATTTAATATAATGATGTGAGCATGAAATGGTTTGGCTATTGTTGTTGCCAGTGAGACCCATTGGGGTTGAGGTGTTTGTAGTTACATGTTGTTTTGGGTAGCCCCTACTGAGCCAGTGACTTGTTGAGGCTCACCTCCCCTACAGTTCTTTTCAGGGCTTGCCGTGTGTTTAGCTTGCAGCGGTGTTTTGTGACAGACTTGGACCACCAGCAGTTGTGTAGTAGTTAGCGTTGTATGAGCTTGTGCTCCCTCGGGGTATGCCCCAAGTATTGTACTCTTTTAATTGGACATGTATTAATGTAATGGGACAGTTGTACAAATTTGTGAACAGATATGACACATGTACTTTCTTGTGTCTTATATTCTTATGGTTTTTTGTCTTTATCTCTTACTGGACACGTGTGGAGATATCCCTTGCGAGACTTCGGTCCGTTCACGGGAGGCGGATCTGGATATGGAGCCTTAATGGGCATAATACCCCGGTTCGTCACATCCTCGCTCCAAACGGCATGACGCGCCCCCTGCACGAGCGGACGACACCACCTCAGTATGAGCGCCTCAAACACCGAGATCCGCCAAGAACCCGCAAGGGGAACACCAGAGGGAAGGGAGAGGGGAGAAAGAGAGCTGAGAGGGCAAGAGGGGGAGAAGGGCGTGCTTTCGATTTTTAGCCGACGGCCCTCAGACCGCCGGGCCGACCCGGCGCGACAACTAGCGTGTCGCGACGCTCCTCGGCGTCGCGACCATGTCGCGACGGTCGCCCCTAGCGCGACCCCAAAAAGGCGGTCAAACCTCGGAGATCGGAAAAGCAGTCGCGACGCCCAGATAGGCCGCGTCAACGCTGCACGCGTCTGACACCTGACAAAGCCGTTCTGACAGAAAGGACACCGATCACGTCTGTCAGAAAAGCACCTCGCGACCCTGTCAGATGCCGCAACAAGGACGCGATGGCAACCCCCGTCGCGACAAGAACGCGGCGGCCGGTGCGGCACGACCCATCGCTGTCGCGGCAGACCGCTCTGGCGCGACCACGTCGCTGCCAGGGCGCCTGGCGCGACCCTGAGGACGGCCAAAGGGCCCAAGGGGGCCGGGTCTTACAATATTGTCACAAACCGGGCCATGTCAAAGAAGATTGTTGGCGAAAACTAGGAGCATGTTTGAGGTGTGGTAGTCTACATCATTGGATCTCTAATTGTCTATATCACCTCAGGACAAAGACAAGAGTTCGGAAGACCTTAAGCCATAAGGAAAATTTATTGAAGTTATTAGAAGTAATTTTCATGTATAAAGTCATAGGACTTGAATATAGTGAGAGATACTTGAGTTTAGTTGCTATAGTATGTCAAAACTTGATAAGTTTTGCCAATCAATGTAACTTTGTAAGGCTGGTTATGGAGTTCTGTAATAGAAACTTTATGTGATAATAAAATCCTTGTTGTCTATCTTCATATTCTTCATGCTCATCAACCTCGTCATATCTTATTCCCTTTTCAAGGGAATATGTTTCGTATAGCTCTTTGAGAGTTAGGTTATTCCTTGGTAGGAGAGACCTTAAGGATATATGCTATTAACAAGAATTTGCTAATTACTTGGCTACTGCTGCCAAAATAAGAAACATAGTAAAGAATGCATTTAATTGAACCCATGATCACAACATGGTTTCATAAGATCTAAATATTCAGATTTCCATCAACTAACAATATCATGATAACGGGATATGTAAAGAGTGTATACATTGTATGACATGTAATCATGACAAGATTGGTGAGACTAATTCGGATTAGATAAAATTTAAAAGGTTGAAAACTTAAATCTTTGTGATCCATCCAAACTAGTCAAGGAGTTTGGAGGACCGAACTCTTTCTTAGTGGGAGAGTGTAACACCCCAGAAAATTTTATTTGTTAGAAAACATGAATAATATGATTATTAGACTTGATTATTATTATGAGATTGAAATAATTAATATTTGGGATTAATTAGCGTAATAAATGTTACTCCAATGCCGTACTTTGAGAGGCGCGCTCCGGAAGGCGACACCGAAAAACTGTAAGAAAATGAAATCTGAGAACACCATAATTTCTAGAAAAATGTGGTGATATCAGAATGTAAATTTCCAGATTTGTTGACGTACGATTTCGAGATTAAGCTGACGCAACTATTTTCTGGGTAATTTTTCACCAGTGAAAATAAATTCTAAAAATTAAACTAAAATCACCATAATTTGTAAAACCATTACATTAGTCCATGGTTGAAATTTTAATACAAACATAATTCATTTGAACACATTTACACAGTGAATATTAGGCGAGTTGAATTATGGGTCATTTACGGTGGCCATTTTCCTGGAATTTTCTGGGTGCCTACGTGAAAGGCTTTGGGGAGGCCACCACACAAGGGGGTTAAGTTAACACCTATGTTACCTACGTGTAACCATGGAAAACCTGCATGAGCTACGTGTTGATGTAAAAACCAAAAGGTTTTTACCATGACACCTCATGGCCGATGTGCCTTCTGTATGAGAGGGTTGTGGGGTTTATAAAACCACTCCCCTCCCTTCGTACATACCTTCTGCACCTTTGATCTTGCTCCCTATTGCAGAACTGCTGCTGGAGGAGCTATAGCGTTACTAGCTCCACTGCAACTTAACTGCTTCAGCTTTTGCTCGTGCTGCTACTGTAGCTGCTTCTACTTTGGTGTTAAGTTGTTGTTGAAGCTACTGCCGTTGCTAGACAGCCATTATCTTTAGGAGGGAGCTCTTCTCTTGTTGGGTTAGGTTCTTTCGTCAAGATCACGTGAAAGTTCACCTATTTAGTAAGGTAGGATTCATCTCCTTCTCCTTTAATCCTGTCTTTTATACTTGATAAGGAACCCCTGTTGAGTAGTCAGTTGCTATACTTGCAATTCTCCTCTTCTTCCCAGTTGTGGTAGACATTTTCATGTTTGGGAGAAGAAGAATCTTGTTCTATTCTAAGATTGATTCTTATCTTCTTCTTCCATCCTTGGCCTTATACATGATAGTAGAGTTTATTGGAAGTCATACTACCTTTAGAACAGGGTGATTATTTCTGTTTAGATGTTTGGTACTTCAAACCTTGATTTGGAACCTTAAACACCTTGAGTTTAGTGTTCATCTTGTAGGAATCTTTCCACAAACTATGGTTATCAGGGCTATACTTCTAGCACTAAGTCCGCTTAGTTTCTAGCTAGACAAGTATGGATTGTAACCTTAAGTTTCATCTTACTTGTTTAGCATATATAATCACTGTGGAGACTACAAATAGGTTCTTTTATTTGATATAATTCATGCCTTGATCCATAGGTTCCATAATTGGTATTGTTAAAGTGCACTCAAGTCATTTCTGAAAGGAGAACTGGCGGCTGTCGACAGACAGCTCATAGCTGTCGACAAGCCCAGTTTGCCAGAACCTCAGATTGCTAGGTCTGCTGCTATCTGTCAACAGCCAGCCCATAGCTATCGACAGATACTGTCCCAGAACCAACAAACCTTGCTCTGTCTGATGCTATCTGTCGACAACCACCTCCTGGCTGTCGACACCTACTGTCCTGACCTGTATTTCAGCAATCTTCTATGTATAGCTCTTGATAAAACTTTATCCTAATAGCCTAGCAAGCTACCCTCTTCTTTACCTTGGTATTTACTGTCGTGTTACTACAAAGTTCATCCACATTATGTGCCTCACCCATCCTTGGATTATTCTTGAAGTTATCAATTACGTATGATCCCCCGTTGATTCTATTCTCCTATATTCGTAACTGAGTTCATAAAACCTGATGTACTGAGAGTTTAAGTGTTTGAATACCCTTGTGAGATATGAAAATTGATGATGATGACATTTATTGAGTCCTTGGACCCCACCTGACTGATATGCCTGTGCAAATAGGGCTGGTCCAGTCCTGGGAGAGCACCCGATTCATTTACAGGCCGCGCGGAATGATAAAGGGCAACGAGATGTTGTCATTGCATCATTTACTCATTAATTATGGTAATCATAATTCCTATTTTGGTAACTGTTAAATGTGCCAGTTTTGAGTTATATACCTGAGCATGCCTCGTGTTTCATTATCACTGTTTCAAGCTTACTGTCCTAACATTTAATTGTGCCTCTTTGTTATCCGTTCTGCCATTGTCTTGGCTATCATGTATTCACCCTTTGAATTAAGGATTTGAGTCATACTGGGCTAGTTAGCTCACAAAATCCTACTTTTCAGGTTATCTACAGTTCTAGAAGGCGAGACATCGGGATTTGAGGGCTGAGAGATCAACCTTGACGACGTTTAGCTTGAATTGTAAATGGAGAGTCATGTAATACCTGTAGAATGTCAATGAATAATTGTGTTTTACTTAGTAAAGCCCCGAGCAATTTACTGCTCAATTAGTTTAAAGTTTACTCTTGACTCCTCATGCGGTCACGTTCCGGCATTTATAGTTATATTAAATGACAGGACGTGACAGGCTCCCCCTCTCACCTAGCTTTCACCTCTCTCTCCCTCTCTATCTATCGCACCCCACCCAATCCATCGGGCACCCCACCCCTCTGTCACTTAGATCGGCACCCTACTCTCTCTCTCTCTCTCCTCTCTCTCTCTCCTCTCTCTCTCTCTCTCTCTCTCTTTCGATCTCGTCTCTCTCTCTCATCTCTCTCTCTCTCTCATCTCTCTCTCTCTCTCTCTTGTGTGCACACAATGCCCTCCTAATCACCTCTAGCTTCTCCCTCCCCCTCTAGATCTCCTCCCTCTCCTATTCGCACCCGAACCCTTGGTGCACCCCACCCCCCTCACTCAGATCGGCACCCTCTCTCTCTCTCGTGTGCACACATGCCCTCCTAATCACCTCCAGCTCCCCTCTCACTTAGCTCTCATCTCTCTCTCTCTCTCTCATCTCCCTCGCTCTCCCTCTCTTTTTTTTAACATGAATATTTTAGTGAATTAATCTCTTTTTAATAGTTCTGTCAGATGGTAGCAAAATATTTCTCAAATTCTGACAGTCAACTAATAACAATGACATAACTAATGACTTTTTAATTTTAGGGGCATAAAAGATAATATATGCTTCAAAGGTATAAACTCGAATACCATGTATTCTCGAGAGATATGCATATATTTTTCCAATTAATAGTAGAAATGGTGTTTGCCTAACCCATGGTTTGGGAAAGGCTGACCTTAGTTTTATTTTGGCTTGTATTTGACATCATGATAAAGTGGGCATAGGCCGATAGGAATAATTCCCTCTACACGCACACACACACTCTCTCACATCGGGCAGTGCGAGGTTTTTTTAGTTCCTTTAAACATAATTGGCAGTATCTATTACGTATGTCACAGTGGACCAATTAGGGTTGAATAGTTTTCGGTTCAAACCGTTGAACCGAACCGAACCGAACTGAACAATTCGGTTCGGTTTTACAACGAAATGAACCGAACTGAAGACCAAATTCCAGTTCGATTCGGGTTATTAAAAAAACACTGAAATAAACTGTTTGACCCGAAAGAAGCCGTAGACCACCCACAACCCACTACCCCGGCCGCCACGACCTAGATTGATAACCCAAGTAACCCAACAGGCCAAGAACACCCGATCTGTATTTCCCCTAACACTACTAGAAAAAGCGGTTTTACCGACGGATATTTCCGACGGAATTTGTCCGTCGGAATATCCGTCGGAAATACAGATTTCCGACGATTTTTGACGCAATAATCGGAGGTTTCCGACCGATTTCCGACGAAATTCTTTTCCGTCGGTAATTTTTGACCAACTATTTCCGACGGCTATTTCCGACAAGTTTCTGACGGAAAGCTGTCGGAAACGGAGTTTCCAACGGCTTACCGACGGATTTCCGACGGAAAGCATCCGTCAGAAACGCCGCATTTTCTTGTGGTGTAAAGACTTGGGAGGTGACCCTGGGGTTGCTGCGGCGCTGCTTCCTGCGTGCTATTGGGGGCTTCGAGCAAGAGACTGCAGCAGCCAGCGGCCCTGTGAGCAAGGGCCAAGAGGCAAACGGCGGCTGGCGGGAGGTTTCTTCTCCGGGCAGACGACAGGTTGTCGGGATCTGATGATGGCGCACAGGAAGCTCAGGTAGTCGTCGACATTGAAATTTCAAAGGCCATAACATTGACTGAGTAGCAAGGAGTGCCAAACCACTGACAAGTATATGATGCCAACATTATTGAAATTAGTCATAGTTGCCTATAATAAGTAGGTATTGTGGAAAGTGCATGTTTGACTAGCAGCACCCTAGCTGCCATAGATAGGGACTTGCCCTTCCAACTTTTAAGCTTATTCTCCATTAGTTCAAGCACTTAAACTTATTTGCTTTGTTATTTGCTAATCTTTTGCTTCTTTATTCAGAATGGGGAAGGAAAAAACATCTAAGTTCAAACTTTAAATAGTCAAGACAATGGGAATATATGTTAGACAATTATTATGTATGTGGGAATGTATGTTAGGCAATTAGTATGTGGAATGTATGTAGACAATTAATGTCACTATTCAGTAGATTCCCGTCTTTGATATGTTTTGATATGTTTTAATACATTGTGAGAGAGGATGTTGGCCGCTGTTAGCCTGGTAGCATGTCTTCTAGTCATTTTTTTTTATTTTCAAAAATTGCACAGTGGTGACTGATTGTATACCATGAAAGAGGATGTTGGCCGCTGTTATATACCATGTTGAAGATGAAGCATGAAATGTTTGCTACTAGCTCTTTGAAACCTTGAAGACGTCATCCTATATTGACTTCTGAAGATGCATAGCTCTTTTCTGCCATCAAAATTTGGTAGACTGGTACCTTCCACATAAAAGGGGGTGGGGCGGTGAGGAAGAGAAGAGCTGGCTGTTGATGTGAATCATGGTTGTTAGTATTTGCTGTAAATGAGATACTGGAGGGCTATCGTCTTTGTATGAAGAAGTTAATGGTGATATGACAACTTTACTCCCTTTTAATTCTGTTAATTGGGCTCGTGTGGGATGTGCTTATTTGCAGTGCATACAAGCCCGGTAGCAGAAATAGTTTGTATGTAGAAATAGCATGGTATCATGTCTTCTAGTCAATTTTTTTATTTTCAAAAAATTGAACAGTGGTGACTGTTCAGACAAGCCCAATCCAAGGCCCATAAAGTCCAAACCGAACTGAACAAATAAAACCTCAAAACAGTTCAAACATTTCGTTTAGTTCGGTCTAGTTCGATTCGAAATCTAATTCGGTTCGGTTCGATTTTATAAAAAAAATGTACAAATCGAACCAAACCGAACCATGAACAGTTCTAAGACCAATGGAGAGACAAGTTAGTTATCATTTTCCCACTAACATAGCCATAGATGCGGCGATCTAACAAACTCAAATAGTAGGAGCATGCTTGATATAATACGGTAAGAAATGGGGTACATGCATGACGAGTTCAAATTTATAGGAAAATAATCTACTTCAAGAGTATATATCAGTATCTATATATAAGTATATACAAAATTTCCCATGTATATTATCCTGATGCCAAGATATATCTAGTGTTAGTATTAGAAAATTGAGAAAGATAATGCTTGGCAATTACGCAACTATCTTATCGATCCTAAGCACAATTCTCAGAGTTCACAGGCCTCATGTTGACGTGAATCTCTTAAAATTATATATGAAATCAGATGTTATAGTTGTCCAATCAACGAATAATAAATAATATCTTAACAGAGAAAGATTTATTGCACTTATATATTGTACTTTAAGTGTAATATAACTACACAATAAATTTATGTGACATTTAACAATTAAATTATCATTTTATCACTTCTCAATAAATCTTTCTTATCTTAAAAAACTCACTTTGTGCAACAAAGTTAATAGGGGTGGGGAGACCAGCGATAACTTCCCGGAGGAAAAACGTGAACACGTGCACATGGGTCAGCAAATAATTGAACTCTCCCATCAAATGGCAAATCTTTCAAATGGCCTGGTGGTTAATTGTTTGTTTTTTTTTTTAAAAACGAGGTCCAATCGGACAACTAGCAATTTTGGAACCACTCATCTCCCCTGCTTTTTTAGTCTTTTGTCCACTCATTTCCTAAGCAAATCTTATCAATCCGTAGAAAACAAAAACTGGCAAGCAATAATTGTCCGGTATGTCCTCCGATCCAAAATTTAAGACATTGATTTGACGAACTTTTATTATTATTATTACTACTCATCTGTCTGAAGACTGAGTGGAGATCCTCTCCACCCGCGGGTGGAGGGACTCCATCAGTACAAGGGTGGGTGGAGGGTTTTTTGAGGTTAAACCCCTGGGTAAAAATAAAAAAACACACACACACAAGGGTCAAAACCAAAAAACCCTCCACCCATCCTTGTACTGATGGAGTCCTCTTCTCCACTCACTGTGCAGACGTTGGATATCGATTCTTTCAACAAGCATGACATAAGCCCGGACAAAAAAGAGACACGTACGGTTTCCATGATACATATAAATCACCACAGACAGCAGCAAGCCCTTGGCTCCTCACAGGAGGGTGGTGCACCTAACTGGTCATAACGCGCTGCAACCTTGTCCTTATCTTCGTTAACACTAATCGCATCTACCATGATCATACACAGATTTTGCATGTGGGTTCCAGAGATTGGGATAAGGGGGAACTTGCTGAGAAGTAACTGTATGTCTGCATGCACCTGGCATGCATTGCCCCTTCTCCTTCCTGTGTTGCTTCCTCTTAACCAGCTCCCACATTTGGTCTCTGCTGCTTCAGTACCACCGAACATGCCCATGCCTCAATAACAAAATCTTTCTTCCTTGCTTGGGCTCCTCCCTCCTCGATCGCCCTTGTCTGCAGGCTTGCACAAGGTTTTGTCTTGGATCGTTTTTGTGACTTTATACACGCGGATGCATGTCACCCAACAGCCTTGCACGTATCTAGTAATATCTATATAAATATGTGCAATATGTATATGTCGTGCATGGATTATGTCACCCACAAAGCCAATGCTAGTTTTCTTTATTTTCTTTCGTACATTTGTACAAATGTTGCATATAGATTATTATGCACAAGCACACGCCGTATGGCATGTCCTCTTGTTTGTTTGAGGTGTAAACAAATGCGATGACAACAACCGGCCGGGCATTTGGTAAAGCCGGCCCCTGAGGTCGACCGAAGCATGCATTATAATGTCAGCATATAGATTATTGCTCTGTGAATTCTGATATTTGTGTTGTCCTGACCAACTTAAAGATGCAAGAAAATGGTATATTAGGCATTAGAAAGCATGGAGTCTCCCATGTCAAGTGTATAGGTATAACCCGTGTAGTTTTTAGTAGTTTTGTATGAGCTTGCTGCAACCAGACCAGACACATGAGGAGGATGGGTTCTAATTTATTAGAGTGGGTTTAGTTCCATATTAACGACGATGGAATGTTCAAAGTGCATACAATTTTGCGTCCTTCAAACTCAACACTTAGAATTTTGTTGTTTGTAAGATAATATCAGAGTAGGGTGTGTCTTTCTCAACTTTATCTTCTGATTTATGTCATCTCCTCCCATTTAATTTTCAAGGTTCATTTTAATCAGGAGGGGTAGTGTTCGAGTGGGTTTAGTCTCACATTGGTTAAGATAGACTGTCGAAAGTGTATATAATCTTAGGCTTTTCAAGCTCAACTGCACCTAAGTTGTGTTGTTTGCAAGATAATTAATGAAGGTGTAATTTATTTCATACTTTAGTGGATCTCTTTTGGTTTAAAAGGAGGTGTTGATAGAGAAGGGTGGGGAAGATTTGTTGCATATGTTATTGCTGTAAACAAAAGATGAACTATATCCGTTACCCAATTATACTGTTCTGATGCCAAGACAAGGTTAATGCTACATTAGAAAATTTGTCCTTGGTACAAGGACATCAATCAATGTTGAACCGTGCACACGTGCACATGGGTCAGCAAATTATTGAGCTCTCCCACCATATATATAAGAAAACCCATCTCCCTCTTTCCTGTTCTTTTTCTCCAGCCTAATGGTTTAATAACTTTGACCCCATTGGAAGAATAAAAACTTCCAGGGACCTGTCACGTTTCCCATCTAGTTTTTTGGACACTTCTTTCAAATTCTGAACTAGTCCTCGGATGAACAGCTATACCAAAAAAAAAAAAAAAAAAAAACTGCAAGCCATGCATGATCTATCCAATCCATCTCCAATATGTCTAATCTGTAGAAGACTGTCTCTGACACACTTTATAAACTACTCACTGTGTCATTTATCTGAAGGCATTTGATACCTATTCCTTCAACAAACCTGACATGTATAGGTAGGGACATAAGGACACACACTGTTTCCATGACGTATAATTAATTCCCCAAGGAACATGTACACAAAAGCTCTCAGAAGGCGGTGCACCTAACCAATCATAACCCATGTCATCCTTGTTCTTTTCAGTCATCCACTTTGATCTGCATGCAGCTGGGGAGCACCATAGACTAATGGAATCCAGCCAAGAACTCTTGTAATCGACTGATCTCCAGGGCGAATTACTTGCGGAGAAGTATACACACGTATCTTCACCTGGCGTTGCTTCTTCTTCCTGTGTTGCTTCCTCATTAATCCCTTAGAATCAGATTAGAAGAGTGGAGGGTTTTGCCAGCTCCCACACGCGCATGGCCTTTGCCACAGGCGGATCCAGCTTAGACTCCACTGAAATTGTTGGGTCCGCCACTGATCTCTACAACTGTTGCTTCCATGGCACATGCATGGCTTCCCGTAAGCGTTCTTGTGGACCCCACGAATCTCGTCCTTGTTTGGAGTACTCCCCCCCCCCCCACCTTGCCGTGTCTCCTTGTCACAAGGTTCTCCCTCAGCTTATTCTGTGGCCATCTCTGTGATCTTCTCAGCCAGCAGCTGTATGAAAGAGCCTGTGGTTCAGGTGCTCCATGACGACCATTTTATAAAGGACGCTGGTTTCAAGTTTCATATCTCGTAGTTGCGAAAGAGAAGTGATTTAACCACAATTATAAGTTTAAATAGGTTTTGCTGGTGGCGGGTCTTGTAAAAAATTTATTCTCTACGGTAAAACCGTTAGAACCGGAATAAGAAATGTTTAGTTGTAATACTCCGAAAAATTTATTAATTAAAAATTATAAATAAATTGAAATTTTATCTATTAATAAATTTAATTAGTTAAAAAAGTACGCATCATTATTGCATGTGTATAAACACCTATAAAAATTTCGTAAAGATAATAGTTATACTTTAAATAATATTTTCTAATGACCCATCATGAAATTTGAACATAGAAAAATATTTGGACTTAGTTTAAGAATTTATGCAACTTATTCACATAATTAAGGAATAAGTTGGAGAACTCGTTATTTATGAGCTAAAGTGGATTATAAATTAAAATAAATATATGAGTAGACTTTGAATAATATAGCTCGATAACCCATTATGATAATTGGACCAATGGACAATCTTGGCCCATGAATAAATTCTTTAATAAAAAAGATAATTAAAAACCCATTAAGTGAAGTGAACATGGGTTGTACAATTAAGCTCAAGCTAGTTATTGGGCCAAGAGTAAGAGCCCAAATGATGAAAGTTAGAAATATGAGCATAAATATATTAAATTGAATTAAAAATATAAAATTATTTGAATAAATGTGATAAATAGATTTAAATAAGAATAAAGTGAATAATTGGAATTAAATCAATACCCATTAAGTTAAATTAATAATGAGTTTTATTAACATTCCTAACATGGATTGTTGGGCCCTATATGAAGAGTCCACCATGAGATGTGAGTTAATTAAGTGAAATTCGGATTTAATATAATAATAATTAGAAAAATGGTTAAGATAAATACTAAATGACATATATAAATCCCTAAAAAGAGTCCTAATCCTATCCTAAACCATTACCCATGAAATTGGACCTCTCTCCTATCCTATTAGGTGGGATAATGGTAGGAAATAAGGAGATAAAAAGAAATTAAGAGTTTGAAGAGAAAAAAGGAGTTTTAAGAAAATTGGACTCTTAAACACCCTATACACCTCTCATTCGGCCCTATCACCCCTTAGAATGAGGTGGGAGCTCTGGAAGACGAAGGAGAAGGCTGTGGACGTGAGGAGCAATGAGAGGAAGGCTTGGAGCAAGGAGGGTTTTCCTATTTTCATCCACAACCCTAGGTTTTCATTACCCATGAGAAAAGGTAGGCAATCTCTCAAACTAAAATCGAGTAAAAATTATCCTAAGTAGATCTCATGATCCCTTGCAAAAGTCCACCAGTTTCGCTCTATTTCGATCTCCCATGAGGGAGAATTAATTCCTTGAATTCATGCCAGATTCATGTACCCGACCCTTTATGTTGCTTTCAAACCTCGTGTATACTTGATTCCATGTCATGAGAAAATTCTCATAAATACTATGTCATGTTAGCTTTCAAACGCCCCTAGTTTCTCTAATTTTCATTATGTATCCTTCTCTAATTAATTCATTGAACCTTGACTACATATGTTTAGGCCACTAAAATATAACTGATCAAAACATACCTAACCTTGTCTATTTTTGAATTAATCATGCATGTTGATAGATCTACATGTCTACTTTCGTTAAAGCTAGTTTGTGATTTTTGGATGATTGTATGATTTTATATGGAATTTATAAGTATCCTGTATCAAACAGGAATCGCCCTGGGAAAAAGGGAAAAAGGGCCGAACCCTTCTGATATCGCGACGGCGCGACCCGCCCCGATATCAGCCGGGTCGCGCCCTGTAGGCACGTCATGTGAGAACGCGGCGGCCTAAGCCGTCGCGTTATCCACCCCCGGACCAGGCCAGATCGGCCGGTTCACATGACCGAATCGCGACGCGCTCCCCCGCCGCGATTTCCAGATTTCGACCAGAACCTGATAATTATGTTTATACCCCTATTCTATTTACCATTTAACCATCATTTAAGCTAAATCATGCAGTGTTAAGACTATCCTTTACCTGAACGATATTATTGTCTTTAATTAAATAATCCTCAGTAATTAAAAATAATTGCATGATTTATCATATTCTCATGATTTTCTTTACACTTACACATACATAACATTAGTGTTTGTCATTTGACCCTATTAAATTTCTCAATAATGTATCTGGTAATTAAGTGAAATTAATTACTAAATTCCCCATTTTGTTAATGACACTTGTTCTCGTTTTATTCATGTGATTTGTACACCGTTATTGCGTCCCTTTGCCTTCGAGCACTCGAGGCAAGACAGACAACGTTTCGTTACACACTTTCTCTTGACTTGGACCACCTCTCCATCGGGAATACTCTCGACTAGGCCAGAGAATCTTTGTCAAGGCCTCCGTAAGTCTTCTTGGCTTTAGCGCACGTCTTTAGCCGACGAGCTGGTTATACCTTTAAATCCCGTTACACTTTTAGGGATCAGCATGATCCAAACGGCCTTAGTGAGTTCTCTCTTATCTTGTGATCACGCCGGGCCATCTAGCCAGTGTTCATAGCACGGCTAATGGGAGGATGTGACTTCTACCAGACTGCCGGTACCCGACCTGGTGCTGTGCAAACGTTACTATCGTGGTTTATCGTTGTTTTATGACTATACCCCTATCTCTTCTACTATCCTTGTACTCTCATCTATTCACGTTCACTCTACTATCTTGTCTATTCATCTAGTACTCTCTTGAGACTCTTGAGCTGTTGTGGCTCCTATATATTGCTTGTACTATACATGACTGTCTAGCGCCATAATATGGGTCTTGTGACCTACTGACTCAACTGTGCAGGGCACGGAGAGTGTCCGAGGGGCTCCAAAATCTAGTCCTAGGGGCAGAGAGCCACCCGAAAATACCTGCAGGGGCTATTGACGGTGTTCTGCATTGCACCGGTTCTGACTATACTATATTGACTAGACATCTGACTATTATACTATTAGTCTGAGGAGTTCAGACGTACTGTGATATTACTGTTCTATCACAGACTATTATACTATTAGTCTGAAGAGTTCAGACGTAATGTGCTATTACTGTGCTAGCACTGACTGTTATTGAATGACTGCTGTCCTAGAAGTGACTACTGCCGTATTCTACTAGTGCACCGTTGTGCAACCTTATACGCTATCTTGTTACACTCTATCTTGTCATACGCTATCTCGTTACATGACCAGTTCTTTATCGTCCTAGTTTTGCAATACTCTTGTAAAATATATTATCGTTCACTTGTTATCTGGTACTATCACCCTCTTGACGATACATGATCGTTCTCTCTAGTAAACCTACTTTACAAGACATTAATCACTTAAAGCATGCTTGTTTACATGAGATATTAAGTCCTATTGAGCGTTATCGCTCACCCTTCGTTATTTGTTACTGTGTTTTCAGGTAAGTTGGATGATGACCCTACACATATCAATGGAAATGGACTGGAGTGATGAGCGTCCTAGAGTCATGGCGGTGGATTATCCCCAGTACCCTAGAGTTAGTTTAGTTAGTTGCTTAGTTTTCATTTCCAAATGTAATGATGTTAATGAGCCCTGTGTTTTGGCTCTGAATTAGTGGTTGTAATATTTTAGAAGAATTATCAATAAAATGAAGAATTTTATTGTAATTATTGTTCATTAGTTGCTCTGATACTTGCGAATGTATGCACAATTTATGTTATCATACACGTTGTTCATGCCTCCCTGATTTATTCCGCTGCTAAATTAGCGGGGCATGACATTAGTAGAGGGTAATAAAGATAATATTAATTACCCTTGAAACAATTTTATTAGTTGAAAATTTGATAAGAATTTTCTCTTTTGTTTATTTCAATTAATAGAATTATTTTAGAGGGCTATCAACTTCACTCCACACTAAACATTTCTCAATCAGAATATATAGTCATTTGTATATATACACAAAAAGGTTTCTCCATTGTGCAAAGGGAAATGGCCTACTTAATTAGATATGTAAGTAATTGAGAGAAATAATAAGGAAAATGATTTAGTACCATCATTTGATAACACATTAAAATAACACACCAATTAAAAATGCACCACAACCTCATCATTTATGAGGTGTTCTTAATTAACTTTCTTATTTCAATTACTTATGTGGCATAGTTTTAACGATGATGTTATTTTAATGTGTTACCAAATGATGTTACAAAATTAATATTTCTCAAATAATAAAAAGATCATTCAAGATATGTAAATACTCTGAAAAAGGGGTAACAGTTCTACACGTGTAAAAGAAGCTACTACATTGCCGTCTAGAAAAACAAACTAGGTTTTTTCCTAGAAATATTTATTACTCGGATATCGGAGTCAAAATATCCCGCTAAAACCATTATGTAGAATAACATCAGGTCATATATGAGTTCCACCATCTTTTCTCTCTCTTTCTCTCTTTTTTAATACAAATGTACTTTCTCAATGTAAAAAGTTATTTATCTTTTTAGTTGGCTACGTGTCAATTGTCACTATTAATTTGACTATTTGTCACCCTTAGTACTGAGGGTTGACAAATAATGAATTAAATGTGATAAATAATTTTATAAAGAATGATATAGAATATTTAATACTTTTATTAGAATGATGTAAGAATATTTAAACAACATTATATGCTCGTTGGGGTCCATAAGAATAGTTAATTCCACACAAGTTGTTTGTTTGTTTTATTTAGTTATTTATCATCATTAATTAATAAATTATCAATTTAACTAATTATTTGTTATTTTTAACTTGTTATTTATCACTGTTAATGTTAAAGGTGATAATGATGTATGAACATTTAAGAAATATTTAATACTCTTATTAGATAAGATCCATACATCAATAAATGAACCGATAACATGTTAAACATATAATTTTTCTATTTCTCTTTTTCATTTTTGTGAAATCATACCCAATGCATACTAGTATGTAGAAGTACACGCCATATGTACATATGTAATTTGAATATATTTTTCTAATGTATTGAGAAAAATGTTTATGCAAGCACGATTTTACTAGATTGTTAGAAAATAGTTTGTGTCCGACAAATAACCAAAAAATAATATTTATTAAGACTTCTCAATCAATAAAATTATTTTTTATAATCCACCTTGATTTTATTGCAAGACAGTGAACATTTCTCTCGAGAAACAACATATGTACTAAGAAACAAGATATTTATTAACAGTTTATCCAGACAAGCTAACCTCCTCATTTTAATTTTATAAAACAAAATTCAATTTATAAATCCAAAAAAATTATGCAAGAAGAAATACGCAGATCATTACAATTAGTAGAAAAAATGAAGAATTTAGCTTAAGTACAAAAACTCCTTAGTTAAAGCAAACAAAGATATAATAACTTAATTTATATAGATTACGTGACATAGCATACATGAAAGAGGTTTTATTGAAAAATTAAATTTTTTGATACATCATCGGTCTCGTATAGCTTCATCTTCTTTGCATGTACTCACATCCCATGAAATAGAAAGATGTCTGAACTGTAAGTTGATTTTGAGAAACATATATAGATAAGGCTTGGGTAGGAGTGCAAATGAATCGAGTAGAATATTATGTTACTTAAGTTTTATTTGTAACAAACACGAGTCGAATTCGAATTTTATCGATTATTAAAAATAAGTTTAAATTTATCTCAAGAGTTTTGATAAATTACTTAATTTAATTATTTTAATATAATATTTAAAATATAAAAAATATATTATAAATTATATAATTAAAAAAATTAAATAAATTTATTCACAAGTTAAAAGAGCCGAATAAATATTTACTCACACTTAAGTCATTTATGAAATGAATTTAAATTTTATTTGAACTTGACTTGTTTATTTCATTAAACGAGTCGAATTCAAATAATATTATAACAAACTCGAGTTATTTATCTGACTGTATATATTAGTTCGTTTGGACCCTAAACTTAGGGAATGAATGAATGGGTTGAGAAGATCATGACATTTTCTTTTGAGATGTCATCTCCTTCTATACCGTTTGTGCACGATGAGGAATTAATTGGGTAGCTATATGCATGCATATATAGACTCCCTTCTTAATTAGTCAGAACCCTCACATGCAGATTGCTACTCATCTTTGTACTCTCCCTCGAGTTAATTGTGGTTTGTCTCCTAGGCGTTTAGTGACCCTGGAGCAGTCGCTGTTTCTGGTTGGGTTCGCAGCATTATTTGGCTGTGTAGTTGGTTTCTCATATATAGTCTTTAAGAGATGAAATTAATTAGTTCTTGTTTTAGGTTTTGGTGGATGCACAACTTGTCAACTTTGTAGCATTGTAGGCATGCAACAGCTGTGGCCATGAGCTAAACTGGACACACGCACACAAATGCACATTAATAATCCAGTGCACCTTCACTTATGAGTTTTAATTAGGTTGTCTCTGCAAGATGATGTGGAGAGAACAGCTCTAGCGCCGTGCTAGGGAAGTGATTAATTAAGTTTCCTGTTTTGGATGAAAAGAGCCTTAGGAAGGACAACACAATGGCACATCATCTTTATATATAGGAGTCATATAAAGTGGGTTCCTTTCCCGCTTAACCGAAGGATGGTGAATGCAAGCTGCAAGAACACCGGTCAGTGTTACTGATCATAAGGCTAGCTGTTCCTCCGAGGTCAGATCCGACTTTCTCCTTAATTTACCCAGGATTGGTCCCCGGCGATTCAACTCCCCGGCGCTGTTGAGAGCCTGGGTGGAGTCTCCCGGTGCGTCTCCGATCGTCCTTCAAGCTGGTAAGGGTTGGCTGGATGGAGTCTCTGGCCATCTCCTCCTGTGTTCAAGTTAGCAGGAGATCAAACTGGGAGGTGGAAGAAGACGAGAGGAAGTAAGAGGGAGAGAGAGAGAGAGAGAGAGAGAGAGGGTGCTGTGGTCGAAAACCCTGCAGGTTATTGGATCCAGTCCCAGGGCCCATTATAGTGAATCCTAGTTTTAGAGTTCTCTTCCATTGGTAACACGAGTCAGAGCTTCCCTTGTTGGGTCATACTACCGCCTTAGGAGCATAAGGACGAGCTTGGTGGGTAACTCACAGCTGATTCGTCCATTTCGTGAATTTGTTGAGGTGGACCAGGTCGATGCGTCATGTAGTGCAAACTGTGCTGTAGTCTGCCTCGAGTGTGACCAAGGACAAGCTGCAGGAACTTGGGGGGAATTGGGAACCCATGTAGCTTGGAGGGAAGACCAGGTGAATAATACCAACTAACCTAGATACGTGTGTATGAGGGAGCCATGTGCGGTTTCTTGTAGCTGCTTTCGTTGCTGTGTTGCAGCGGCAGTATGGGAGGCGTCTTTGCGGGGCCGGGGCCTCCGAGATGGTGAGGGAAGTATGATCTAGTTGACTTGAGGCTTTTATAAACTTGACGCAAGGTATCATGGTGCTACCGAGCCGATGCCATCGAGGTGGTGGATTGCCGTCCAACAAATCATCTAGAGACCTCACAATCTTGAGGTGGGGTATTATGTGAGAGTGGAGATCCTTTCCACAACATTATGTGAAGCCGATACTTCTTATATGGTGGATCATGATCTAACCGATCGACTTGCAGACTTCACAATCTTGAGACGGGACATCGTGGTGCCGCCGAGCTGATGCTGCACAGTGTGGTGAATTGCGGTCCAGCTGACCTGGGAATTTCACAATCTTGAGACGGGGCATCGATCGATGTGTCATCGGGTTGATGCCTCTGAAGTGGTGGATCTATCTCGGTCTAACCAAACCGACTTAAGGGACGCCATGGCGAGATGGTGGGTTACAGTCGAAGCGGCCTCAATCATGAGACGTCACAATCTGAGAACACTTGGGGGGAAGAGACTGTTCAGATGTGTCTGTCCAGAATCTCATTCCCACCTTGTACTTTCATATATTAATCATCAGGACAAGTGAAAAGTAATTTTGAGTAAATATTATATCCAACATGCCTTGTCGGTGAATCTTCCTGGAGATCCTTGTCTCAAGCACAAAATAATATGTCTACAGTAATGTTGACCAAGCTCCAACTATAACACTGAGCAAGGTTCAAGTCGTGGATCGATCTCATTCACCTTCTCAAGGCCGACAGAGGATTTTATCCAGAGAAGAGCTGGATTAATTGTCTGAAGAGTGGAGGGTAGGTGAAATGGTGAAATCACGGGCATAATGAATCTGGAGGATATATATGCTCCTCCATCCAGTCATTTCTTGGAAGATTTAACCTCTACTACTTTCGACCCACCATCAATCAAGGAGGTGGAACGTACCTACCTCTCTCTCTTTCTTTCAATGTGAGCTTGTTAAGGGTGCTAATTGATGACCAGAAGTGGGTACTTATTCGGACCTTCTTCACCCAAACAAAGAAAAACCACTTTAAAAGTCGAATAGTACTGATCCGAATAAGGATGCTTATGATCCGGGCCATGTTAGGATGAGTTGATATGAGTTCAAAAGACGAGACCCCACTGTTAAAAAAGTAGTTTTGCAAGGGCTGCATGGGTCAAGTAATTAGGTTAACCCACTGTTAAACAGTGACGGGTGGTCTTTCCACATTTGAAGATAGTCCCATGAATTCATCGACGGGCCGGGTTAGGAATGTGTTTAAGATGAGTTGAAAAGGCAAAACTCGAACCCAATATTTAAGTGGCACTGATCGATCGCTTGGCACGAATTGTACGGGGAAAAGCCTTCGTTTTTGTGAGGGGTCGCACAACTGTGGAGCTTCATCCTGTTCTTTCTTCTTTCTTTCAAGTCTTATTAATGCAAATGGGCCCTCGAGATGAAGGCAGCACAGATGTGTACTAAGAACTGCCAGCCAAACGTACCAAATCAATAAAGTGCAGTCTATATAGTTCCATATTTCAAATCTTATGCTCGCCTTGCTCATTGTTGGGGGGAGGGGGGGGGGGGGGGGGGTGTCCATTCTCGAATTAAACATTACAAGAGAAAGTGGTATTTCCGACGGATAAGATCAGTCGGAAATTCGACGGAAATTCATCAGAAAATATGTTTTCTAACAACTTTACGTCGAACGCTCGTCGAAAAACGTCCGTCGAAAAATTCTGGTCAGAAATTACCGACGGAACAAATAACCGTCGAAAATTCGTCGAAAATTTGACAAAATATTCCGTCGAAATTGCGTCGGTAACTTCCGACAGAAGTAGTCGAAAAATATTGTCGTAAATTTGGTCAACGTTTTCCGACCGAAAACTGTCGGAAAAGCTGTCGAAATTTCCGTCGGTAAATTCCGACCGAATATCCGTCGAAAATTTCGTCGGTACTTTAGACAGAAATGTCGACGGATAAATTCTGTCGGTAAACTACATATTTCCGACGGATAACTGCCGTCGAAAATAAGTAATATTTTTTTAATTACAGAAATAATAATAATTTTTCAAACCTACTAAAATATTCATACATTCCAAAACAACAAGTACTCACAATCAACATAAAATCATAAAACACAACAAATATAAAACTATACACAATAATAATGCTAAAAATCAAGACAGGTCTGCTAGATCGTCTGCTGGGTCGCCTGCTGTCCCCACCTCATGATCGTCAGGTGCGAGAGGTGGATCTTATATTTAAAAAAATTAATATGAGAAACATTAATAAAAATTAACATACAACTATTATTTTCAAAAATTAAATTTAAAACATGTGATTATTCCTAGGGGTGGCAATGGGCTGGACCTAGATCGGGCCCGTGCTGGCCCGGGCCCAGCCCGGTCTTTGATCGTTCGGCCCAAGCCTGGCCCGACCCGGGACGAGGCCTAGTTTTTTAAGCCCGGCCCGGCCTGAAAAAATAAGGTAAGGCCCGGCCCGGCCCGATTTTATTTTTAAAAAATATTTTTACTATATTATTATTTATTTATAATAAATTTAGTGTTCATTTAATCAAAATAGTATAAAATAAACATTAGACTAATCTAGATAAACTTATTTCTAGTTGTTACAAATATAAAATAAATGTTAAGTCATTAAATATAGTTCACAACATAATTTTCAATCTAAAATTTTAGAATATTAGAATTATTATCATGTTACTTATTTAAAAAAAAATACCGGGCCACCGGGCTGGGCGGGTCGGGCCGAGCCAAGCCCGAGCCGGCCAAATTTTACTCCGGGCCGGGCCGGGCCGAGCTCAAAATTAAAAAAAAAATTAAAATATCCGACCCAAGCTCGTGTAAAACCGGGCCGGGCCACCGGGCCTTCGGGCCGGCCCGGGCCAATTGACACCCTAATATTCCTCATGTTTAATTAGAAAATATTTTTGATCATTTACACTATGATTTTTTATACATTAGTGATTTGAGCGCCGAACCCAAACCGGGAATTCAATTAGGATTTTATCAGTTCCCACACGTCACTTTCACCCCCCGTCGTGTCGGAGCGAACGACACGTCGATCGGATCCGTATTTGTGATTTTGGACTCCCGGGTTGCGTGTTGTGATCGTTCTACTTTGTTTTTTTATATTAGAGATTTGAGTGCCAAATCCAAACTGAGAATCCAATTAGGATTCCGTCAGTTCCTACACGTCACTTTCACCCAACCGGTCGTGTCGGAGCAAACGCACCCCGATCGGATCCTTATTGTGATTTTGAACTTCCGAGTTGCGTGTTGTGATCGTTTCTACTTTGCTATTTTTTATATTAGAGATTTTAGTGCCAATCCAAACCGGGAATCCAATTAAGATTCTGTCAGTTCCTACACATCACTTTCACCTACCCGGTCGTGTCGGAGCAAATGACACCCCGATCGGATCCCTATTTGTGATTTTGGACCCCCGGGTTGCGAGTTATGATCGTTTCTACTTTGCTTTTTTTTTTTTTTTTTTATATTAGAGATTTGAGTGCAAAATCCAAATCGGTAATCTAATTAGGATCTGTCAGTTCCTACACGTCACTTTCACCCACCCAGTCATGTCGGAGCAAATGGCACGCCGATCGGATCTCTATTTGTGATTTTAGACGGACCCCGGGTTGCTTGTTCTGATCCTTTACACTTGAGTTTTTTTTTTATATATATATTAGTGATTTGAAAGCCCAATCTAATCTGGAATCCAATTAGGATTCCGTCAGTTCCTACACGTCACTTTCACTCACCCGGTCGTGTTGGAGCAAACGACACGCGATCGGATCTCTACTTGTGATTTTGGACCTCGGGTGCTGTTCTGATCCTTTACACTTGAGTTTTTTTTATATTAGTGATTTGAACGCCCAACCCAATCCGAGAATCCAATTAGGATTTCGTCAGTTCCTACACGTCACTTTCACCCACCCGGTCGTGTCAGAGCAAACGACACACCGATCGGATCTCTATTTGTGATTTTGGACCTCCGGGTTGCTTGTCTGATCCTTTACACTTGAGTTTTTTATATTAGTGATTTGAACGCCCAACCCAATCCGAGAATCCAATTATGATTCCGTAGTTCCTACACGTCACTTTCACTCGTCGGTCGTGTCGGAGCAAACGACACGCCGATCGGATCCTATTTGTGATTTTGGACCCCAGGTTGGTTGTTCTGATCCTTTACACTTGGGGTTTTTTTTTTTATATTAGTGATTTGAATGCCCAACCCAATCCGGGAATCCAATTAGGATTCCGTCAGTTCCACACGTCACTTTCGCCCACCCGGTCGTGTCGGAGCAAACGACACGCCGATCGGATCCCTGACTTGGATTTCCCAGGGGACTTGTTACTTGTTTCCACTTGAGTTTTTTTTTTTTTTATATAGTGATTTGAACGCCCAACCCAATCGGGAATCCAATTAGGATTCCGTCAGTTCCCACATGTCACTTTCACCCACCCGGTCGTGTCGGAGCAAACGGCACGCCGATCAGATCCCTATTTGTGATTTTGGATCCCGGGTTGTTTGTTTGATCCTTTACACTTGAGTTTTTTTTATAATAGTGATTTGAACGCACAACCCAATCCGGGAATCCAATTAGGATTCCGTCAGTTCCTACATGTCACTTTCACCCATCTGGCGTGTCGGAGCAAACGACACGCCGATCGGATCCCTATTTGTGATTTTGGATCCCCGAGTTGCTTGTTCTGATCTTTTACACTTGAGTGTTTTATATTAGTGATTTGAACGCCCTTTACACTTCTGTTTATCTCAGAATAGTAATTTGAGTGCTCATGTGGTTTTTTTATCCTTCCATAAATTAATTGTATAAAGGGACCTTCTTTATAGGTTTCTTAATTTAGATTTCTTTTTATCCCTTTTGACCTTCTTTAGTGGTTTCATTTCATTCAAACTATATGAATTAATAGTAATACTGACCTGAGGGGCTGGCTATGAGGGGCGTACCCCTGCATGGCTGAGATCAACTGCTCGACCATAATGCCAAAGTGCGTCCGTAGCTCTTCTTGGATGAGGGTTCTCATCTCCTCTACACCACTGCCGGGCGGCGCAACAGATGAACTCACATATGGCCGAGGAGGACCGAACTCGCATATGAGGACAACACTGGAGTAGTATCCAGGCTGTCCTCAAAGCCGTACACTCGACCCTTCCTCGGCCTCCCCGCTGCGTCGACCAAGCCTCCGTATCCAAGTCTGGCTGGGGAGTGCCCTCTGCATAACGATCTGCCATCATCCTGTCATAGGTCTCCTACATAACAAAATTAAAACTAAATTATTGAAATCAACTTATTTTAATATCTTAACTGAATTCAAATTTATATTTTGACTTATAGCAATCGCGCGAGCACTCTCGCTGACATAGTCATCCGTCCCCTTCCGCTTATGAGTCGATCAAATAACTCGCGAAAAGTAGGGGCACGCTCGAGCTCGTGACGCTTACAATTCAACAAAATTAGTTAGTTTCACAATAATAATTAATGTATTAAGCAATGAACAATAATATGCTTACCAATTTTGGTTGTGGGTCGCATAAGATACGGACCCACTAGTATGCACATTCTTCTCCGGATGAGTTGATCGGTTGCGTTTTTTCGCCTGTGACCGCTCCTACCATGGTCCAGTAGCCCAACGATGACAAAGGGACTCCAAATAGTCCCTCCTCAGCCAAATAGAGCCATAATCCAGCCAAGCCATAGGATCCCGGTTGCCTGTGGTTCATTGCCTTGTCCCGGGCCTCATACCGACTGTCATGCCCCGCCAATTTAGCAGCGGAATAAATCAGGGAGGCATGAACAACGAGTATGGTAATGAAAATTGCGCATACATTCGCAAATCAGAGCAACTAATGAACAATAATTGCAATAAAACTCATCATTTTATTGATAATTCATCTAATCTATTACAACCACTAATTCAGAGCCAAAACACAGGGCTCAATGACATTATTACATTGGATAAGAAATCTAAAGCAAATATCTAACTAGACTCTAAGGTACTAAGGACATTCCATCACTATGACTTCAGGACGCTCATCACTCCAGTCCAATCCCGTTGTTGTATGTAAGGTCGTCACTTGACTTACCTAAAAACACAATAACAAATAACGAAGGGTGAGCGATAACGCTCAGTAGGACTTAATATCTCGTGTAAACAAGTATACTTTAAGTGATTAATGTCTTGTAACACATGTTAACTAGAGAGAATGATCAGGTATAGTCAAGAGAGAAATAGTACATGATAAGAGATTGATGGCATACTAGAATGATAGCATGCGATAACAGTGAACGATATACACTTCACAAGAATATTACAAAATTAGAATGATAGAGAAAAGACCATATAACAAGATAGCGTGTATCAAAATGATATGTAATAGGATAGCTTGTATCAAGGTGGCGTGTAACGAGATAGCTTGTATATCAGATAGCGTGTAACGAGATTACATGTAAATAGATAGCGTGTAAAGAGATAACGTGTATGGTTGCACCACGGTGCACTAGTCGAGTACGGCAATAGTCACTTTGGGACAGTAGCCATTTAACGATAGTACATTACGTCTGAACTCCTCAGACTAATGTTATAATAGTCAGTGCTAGCACACTAATAGCACAGATCTGGTACAATATGTCTGAACTCCTCAGACTAATAGTAAACAATTAAATGTCTAGCCAATGTCGAGATAGTCAGAACCGGTGCAATGCAGAACACCGTCAATAGCCCCTGCAGGTATTTTCGGGTGGCTCTCTGCCCCCAGGACTAGATTGGAGCCCCTCGGACACTCTCCGTGCCCTGCACACTATGCATTCAAGTCAGTAGGGTCACCAGACCCATATTATGACGCTAGACAGTCATGTATAGTACAAGCAATGGGAGCCGCAACAGCTCAAGAGTCTCAAGAGAGTACTAGATGAATAGACGAGATAGTAGAGTGAACGTGAATAGATGAGAGTACAAGGATAGTAGATGAGATATGGGTATAATCGTAAAACAACGATAAACCTTGATAGTAACAGTTGCACAGCACCAGGTCGGGTACCGGCAGTCTGGTAGAAGAAGTCACCACCGCCCACTAGCCGTGCTAAGAACACTGGGCAGGTGGTCCAGCGTGATCACAGATAGAGAGATCTCACTAAGGCCGTTTGGATCGTACTGAACCCTAAGAGTGTAACGAGATTTAAAGGTATAACTAGCTCGTCGGCAATGGACGTGCGCCAAAGTCAAGAAGACTTACGGAGGCCTTGACAAGGAGTCCCTAGTCCAGTCGAGAGTATTCCCGGTGGAGAGGTGGTCCAAGTCAAGAGAAAAGTGTGTACAAAACGGGTCCGTCGTGCCTCGAGTACTCGAAGGACGAGGGAAAACGATAACGGTATTTAAAATGCGCGAGTAAAAACGAAGACAATTGTATTAATAAAATAGGGTAATTAGCATTATTTTGCTAATTAACCGAATACATTATTGCATTATATTTATCAAGGTCAAATGACATTTATAATGTTGTGTGTGTAAGTGTAAAGAAATCTTGAAGATATGACAAGTCGTGCAAATGTCATTTTAAATAATTAAATTATATCATTAATGCCATTTATTAATCCACCAAGTCGAATTAATTATACATGATTTAATCATGGCTAATTAAAGGGTAAAGCTTAAACAATAAGGCATATGCACAATTTTCCATTCTGGGTAGATTCATGAAAACGCGGCAGACTCACCCGTCGCGGTTCAAGTCGCGACGGGGCGGTCGGGCGTGACACGGGTCTAGCCGGTCTGGCCCGGTCCGGAGTGAATCGTGGCGGCATAAGCCGCCGCGTCTTGACGCGACGCTATCGGCCGGCGCGACTCACTGATATCGCGGCGGATCGCGCCGTCGCGATAACATGTGAGATTGTCTTTTTTTTTCTTTTTCTCAGGGCGAATCCTCTGTGATACAGGAACGTTTCTAAATTCCATATAAAATAGTACGGTGATCCAAAAAAACACGAAACTAGTTTTAAACGAAAGTAGACATGTATATCTATCAACATGCACGATTAATTTGAAAATAGACAAGGTTTAGACATGCATTGATCGGGTTACTTTTTAGTGACCTAAACAGTATAGTCAGGGTTCCACGAATTAATTAGAGATGAATACACAATGAAAAATTACGAAACTAGAGGCATCGAAAGCTAACACGAATTAGTATTTTAGATAATTCTTATAGCAGGATATCAAGTATACACAACGTTAAAGGTAACTTGAAGAGTCTGGTACAAGCATCAAACAAGGATTCAAAGATTAAATTCATCCTCATGGGAGATCAAAATCGAGCAAGACCAAGGGCGTTTGAAAGATAATAAGGTGCAGTATGCACGAGAATTTTATCATGGCATGAGAGAAAGTACATGTGGAGAATTAGAGAAAACATGAGATTTCAGTTCAGGGTAACAACAGGATTTCACGAATTAAATTTCACCCAAATGGATGAGCAGAATACAACGAAACCATAGGGCTTTTGAAGAGGTACATGAAGTCTACCTAGGGTAATTATTTCACGATTTTAGCTTGAGAGATTGCCTACCTTTCGTTGCAAGAATGAAAGCTAGAGTTTTTGGACGAAGACGGGGTGAAATCCTTGCTCCAAGCTCCTTCCACCTTGCTCCTTCGTTCTCCAGCCTCTCCCTTCATCTCCCAAAGTCTAAGCACGAAAATGAGGGTTGATAGGGTTGGATTAGGGTGTATATGGTTGCTACAAGAGTCCATCCTCTCTAAAACTCTTCATACTTCTTCCAACTCTTTAATTTCTTTATTTATCCCCTTATTTCTTGCATTATCCCACCTAATAGGATAGATGAGAGGTCTAATTTTGTGGGTAATGGTTTAGGATAGGTCTAGGACTCTTATAGAGACATTTATAAGCTAGTTTAGTCATTATCTTATCCCTTTTTAATTTATTTAAATATTAACTCCTAATTTACACATTTATCTCCCATATTCTGGTATTAATCCACTATTGGCTTAGGGAGAGATCTAATTTCATGGCTAATGTGTTAGGATGGGATGGAGACTCTTTTTAAGATAATAAGAGTTAAAATAATCATTATCTTAACATTTTCTATTTATTACTATTTTTAGGTACGAATTTAGACTAATTACTTCCCATCTCATGATGGACTCTTATCATTGGGCCCAACAATTCATGTTAGGTCCATTAACCAAACACATTACTAATTTAACTTAATGGGTATTGATTTAGTTTCCAATTATTCACCATTTATCCTTATGTAAATCTATTTATCACACTTATTCAAGAAATTTTATATTTTTAAATTGAATAAATATTATTCATGCCAATATTTCTAATATTCATCATTTGGGCAATTTTCTCTGGCCCAATAACTCATGTGAGCTTATTGTACAACCCATGTACTTACTTTACTTAATGTGTTTTTATTTATCCTTTTCATTCAAGAATTTATTTATGAGCCCAGATGTCCATTGGTCCAAATATCATAATGGGCTATCATCCCATATTATTTAAAGTCTACTCACATATTTATTTTTATTTATAATCCACTTGGGTGAGAGAATAATGGGTTCTTCGACTTATTCTTTATTATGCTAATAAGTCGCATAAATTTTTAAACTAAGTCCAAACGATTTTTCTATGCCCAGATTTCATGATGGGTCATTAGAGAACATTATTTAAAGTATAACTACTATTTTTACAAAATTTTTTATAGGGTTTATACGCATGCAATAATGATGTGTATCGTTTTAATTAATTGAATTTATAAATAGATAAAATTTCTATTTATCTATAATTTTAATTTATGGATTTTTCGGGGTACTACATCGACTTTCTTAAATAGTCTGGACAGAAGACACCCAGACGGCTCGAGCTCGAGGAGATCCTCGGTCTCGTGAACACGTACCTCCACTGTTTAGAATAAAAATACCAACGTTGTGCACTAACAGAGATAGTAATTAAAGAAATGACTTCAAATCAGTAAAATTAATAATACTGTGAACATGTCAATATAAATCCCGACGGGCACCGGAACTTTCTCCATGCATCCCTTGGTCCTGGAATGTTGCGTGGGACCAGCGTCGTAATAGCGGGAAGTAGAACCGAGATCTATCTTCCCCATGCAATTGCACATTAATTTTGTACATGAACTATATAACATAAAAAAAAATACAGTAAATTTGAAGTGATCAAGTTTACCCTGAAATCCAACATGGCTGCCGTCCAGGTAGCCGAGGCCACCTCCTCATCCGCAGCTGGATGCTGGCTCTCCACCTCTGTTGAAAACAATTAAGTACACTATTGTTGTATAATTGGAAGACAAGAACGTACTAATCTATGGAAACATACATGTACCTGTGGGTGAGGAAGAAGGAAAGGTGGCGCTACTGGCGTGGTCGGGGAGGCGGTCCCTGCAAAATTATATACACATTAGAAAATATGAATTTAATGTGAACAATAATATTAGAGTTTTGTGTTTACATATACATATACCTGTCGCTGGGACGATCGGCGTGGACGGGGAGGCAGTCCTTGCAAAAATATGTACACATTAGAAAATATAAGTTAATGTGAACAAAAATATATAGAGTTTTGTGTTTACATATACATATACCTGTCGCCGGATGACCAGCGTGGACGGGGGAGGCAGACCCTCGGCTTACGGAGGTGGAAACCCCGACTCCGTCCTCCACGTACCATATCTCTATTGAGATAAATAAAGATATAACATGTCATCAGCACTCAAATTTGAAGTAGCTATTGAATAACATATAATTAGCAACAACACTCAGTTCTTACAAAATTTTATAATATTATCTATATTCATCATCAGATGCTGAAGATATGTTTAATTCAGCGTCATCTTCGTCATCCTCCTCGAATTCGTCCTCATCATCAGGGACTCTTCCTCTCATCAGACTCCACCTCCGCTCAAGGGCATTTGGGTCAACTTCTTCCTGTTCGTTATCCTTATATAAGCAAATTGTTCATTTATATCATCAACACTGAACTGCGTAGAAGCCGCCAACTCTCGTGCGTCACTCCGATCTGATTGGAAAAAATTGTCATTAACACCTTCGAGCTCATCATCAGCCGAGACAAGCTCATACTCAGGGAATAGCCTTGATTTCACTCTACATGCAGCCCACCAATCTCTCAATTTGAGGGACGAATAATTTGAATAATAAACTTGTTGGGCTTGTGCCGCCAGAATGAATGGCTCATACGTACTCAACTTGGACTTATGCTTGACATCGACAATCCCATATGTTGTGTCATTACGAATAGAGGTCGGATCAAACCAATGACACTTGAAGAGAAATACATTGTTGCCTTGTCCCAAAAATTGCAGTTCAATGACTTCTTCGAGAATGCCATAATAGTCTATTTCATTTTCATTGTAGGCACTTCCCTTCACACATACGCCGCTGTTCATCGTAGACTTATTCCGTCCATAATCTCTCGTGTGAAATCGGTATCCATTCACAATGTAGCCTGGATAGACACGTACAATCTTCGAGGGCCCATAACTGATCTCTTGTACTCTTGAATCAGTAATAAACCTTGTTCAACCTATTATTAAAAAGGGACAGACAATGACAAATTACAACAACTAATTATGCATAAGAGCATAACACTTATGCTTCAAAATATTAGACACTTACTCGAGATCTTAACCAAGTAGGAAAAACTTCTCCCGTTCCTTTTCAACCTGCACGTCAGTCAGACGTGGATTCCGTTGCAGTATGACCGAGTCAAACTCTCTGTAATGTAAATGCCACACAACCTCTAAGTTCTGCGTATTGCTCGCAAATAATGTACATCATTAGTGTTGAGAGCTTACTCAATGTAGGGTCTAGTTCTGCGCAATTCATGAATATGTAGATCTCCGCAGCTACCAACTCTCTGTCTTCGAGTGCGCGAGTAGAAGAATATCCGAACGCTCGTCTGGGACACTTGAATACAGAGAGTCGGTCAGACACATTAGAATCTCCACCATCATCATTACGTGGAGGTTGAGTGCGTCGGGTTCGTATTCCGTGTCAAAGTACATCGAACAAAAGTTCGATATCTCTTCAATAAGGTACGCCTGGGTAATGGAGCCCTCAACTTGTGCTTTGTTGCGGACTTTCATCTTAAGATCGTGCATGCACCTACGACAATAATTCAAATGAATACATATGAAATATAAAGATCGTCGTAATGTGAATAAATTGAGACATAGGAATATACCTCTCAAATGGATACATCCATCAAATTGTACTGGTCCTCCGACCCTAGCCTCATATGGCAAATGGATGATCAGGTGCTCCATTGAATCAAAGAATGCTGGAGGAAATATCTTCTCTAATTTGCAGACTGTCTGTATTATATTTTGCTCCATATTTTGCAAGTCATGAAGTCTGAGTTCTGATGCAGATAAAATCCTGAAGAATTGACTCAGCTCAGTCATTGCTCCCCATATTTGCTTCGGCAACAACTCACGAAAAGCAATTGGTATCAGTCTTTGCATGAAACATGGCAGTCATGACTCTTCATTCCGTATATTTTCCCCTCGTTGACATTTACACAACGGGCAATATTCGAGACATATCCATCCGAAATCTCAATTGCTTCAACCATTGCAACACTTCCTTAATCTGTCTGGCCCCAAGCACATATGAAGCTTTAGGTTGCACCACTTTTCCACTAACATGCTGCAGCTCTAGTTCTGGACGTCTGCAAAGTACTTTCAAATCCATTCGTGCCTTGACGTTATCCTTCGTTTTGCCTTTGACGTCCATAACTGTGTTGAACACATTATCAAAAACATTCTTCTCTATATGCATGACGTCTAGGTTATGTCGTATCAAAAGTGTTGACCAATAAGGCAATTCCCAAAGATGCTTTGCTTCACCCAATTGTGATCCTTCCCAAAGCCGGGATTTGTCGGGTACTACCAGCCAGTTGTGATACAGTCGGTAAGTTCTGGACCCGCCTCGCCATGTTTCCACCAGACACCCGTTCCATATCTACCTCATCCATCACAATTGTATTTTTCATAAAAGAATCCTTTTGCTTTCGGAAAGGATGGTCACTCGGTAGAAACCGACGATGACAATCGAACCAACATGATTTTCCCCCAGATTTCAACACGAATGATTTAGAATCCTCCCAATAAGGACATGCCAACCTCCCATGTGTGCTCCAGCCAGATAACATGTCGTACGCTGGAAAGTCACTTATTGTCCACATTAATGCAGCCTTCAAATTGAAATTCTATTTTCTGGATGCATCATAAGAGAGAACCCCATCTGACCATAACAATTTCAGCTCATCAATCAACGGTCTGAGATATATGTCTATATTTTTTTCCTGGACTTTTTGGACCTGGAATCAGCAATGAAAGGAACAGATTCTCACGCTTCATGCACATGCCTGGCGGAAGGTTGTACGGTGTTAGGAATACTGGCCAACATGAGTAAGATGCCACCGAGCCTCCGAATGGATTGAAACCGTCTGTGCATAAACCCAGCCGCACGTTGCGTGGATCCCTTGAGAAGTAAGGATGAGTACGGCTAAAATGAGCCCAAGCTTCACCATCAGTAGGATGACTGATTTCACCATCATCACGAGACTCTTTCCGCATGCCAAGTCATATGTCCAGCTGTCTTCGGGGACATGAACAACCGCTGCAATCTGGGTGTGATCGGAAAGTACCGCAATGACTTATATGGAACATCCTTCTGCTTTGACTTGTCTCCTCTCTTAGGCTTGAATCTATCATGCTTACAAATACAACATGATGTCTTATCTGCATCATCTTTGTAGTACAACATACAGTGATTCAGACATGCATCAATTTTCATAAAACCAAGCCCCAGATCATTCACCATCTTCTTCGCACGGTAAAAATCATCAGGCAACCTCTCTGATTGAGGAAGCATACTCTTGACGAGTAAGAGAAGCCGATCAAAACAACTCTCGCTCATATGAAATTCAGACTTCAAATTCAGTAGCTGCGACACTGCAGACAACCGTGTATGCTTCTCACAACCATCCCATAATGGCTCATCAGCATCTCGAAGTAACTGATAAAATCTCTGAGCTGTATCATTCGGCACTTCTTCATTTGTTTGGTCATCATGAATATTGAACTCCGGACCAGCAGCATCGACAACCATGTCTACGTACGTACTTGTGGAGGCAAAGTTGGCTGGTTCAGACGACTGAATATTCAACTCACCATGAGACGACCATAACTCATAATGGGCAACAAATCCTCTCGTATACAAATGATGCTGCACATCCCATGTCGATATCCACTTTCTGTTCTTACAAGCCGAACACAAACATCGGATGTTACCCATCGGATCAACTGCTACTGATGAATTACTCAATGCAAACTGAATGAAACTGTCAACTCGTCTTTAAACTCCTCTGTCACAACTCCATTAACTATTCCACGGTACATCCATGACCGATTCTCATAAGACATTTTTCCTACAGATTAAATGTCATGTCACGAGTTAAAATCCAACACACCCTCACATCGTTCGAGTAAGTCAAATGAATAGGTAGGACATATTATTTAGATTATCACTTTTTACCCATGTGAATATTTGATCGCACTCAGATGACCATTTACTATGTGTTTGTATTATTTGCTGAAATTTCGGCAGCATCTCCCCACACCTCTCCGATATACCAAAAATATTTATTGATTAAGATATTTCTTAAACACTTACTAATAAGTGGTTAAGAAATATTCTAAATCAATAAAGGTATATCAGAGAGGAGTGAGTAGAAGCACCCGAAATTTTCAACAAATAATACAAACACATAGTAAATGACCACCTAACTGCGATCAAACATTCACAGACTGTCCAAAACGGGACAATTCAAGACTTTGAGTTAGATATACACGTTCTCATCATTGAAAATAAGACTCGTGCACATCAATCCCAAAGTCTTGAACGGGAAGGTTCATTGACACGGGCTTACACGCTCTCGTGAGGTGTGTGCAGTGATAATTGCTATAAATGCATAGATCAAATTTAAAACCCACATAAATATGAAAGGAATGTGAAACAAAATATTACATGTGAACAAGTGCAATATTAAACCAAATTCACACATACATGTAATGAATTACATTATGTAAGACTACAATACTAATCAAGAAAAAAAATTACAAGTGAAGTATGATTTATGGCCGACATAAACAACTAACTAAGAGTAGGCATATGTCCTCATCTCAAACTTATCCATATCTATCTAAAATTATCCATATCTATATCAACCTCGTCTTTCCCCTAGATGAAGAGATCTCATTTACCTCTCTCAACCTCTGTCTTTCCCCTAGTCTCTCTTTGTACTGCAACTATAAAATATGTTAGAAAATATTCCTTTATACGTATTATTTTTTACATATCAATGTGCTAAAAGAACATGGCATGTGAAGATGTAACAAATTTTCTCATATGACAAGAGTTTGTAAATATGTTAGAATCAGATATATTTGGATAAAATCACTAATCTGACATGTCATTTTATAAAATCACTAATCTCGGTTGATTCACATAAAATAGACAAATAAATAGACATATTTGACATGTCATTTTATAAGTCTAATTCAAATATTTATGAACCCAATTTAAGTATATTTATGAGTCAATTTAGTTTTATGAACTCATTTACAACTCAAATGCATTGTGCACTTACACTAAATATTTCTTGTTGAGATATATATAATCTTGTCGAGTTATCGATAATTGGGGTCCCAACATGACCAAACTTAGTTTTCACATTAATATGGTCCCGACAAAATAAAAACTCAATTGGTAAATGCCAAAACAACTTGATAAAAAGAATTGGTAAATGGCAAATAATAGAGACAAATTCAGACAATTACCAATACATGGAGCATATACACATGAAGAAAATAAAAATATGCAACAAATTAATAATTAAACTCCGATGCTCCCTGGCCAAAGAGAGACTAGGACGGTGGGGGAGGGGGGACTGTGGGGCCAGGGGACTGTTGGGGAAGGGGACTAGGGGGGAATGTGAGGGGAGGGGGACGGTGGGAGAGGAGGGGACGGAGGGGGAATGGGAGGAGTGGGGACTGTGGGCAGGGACGGACCCAAATTTTGTCCAGTGGAGTCACTCTTATAAACCCCCCCCCCCCCCCCCCCCCCCCCAAACACAAAATTTACATGGTTATTGAACAAAAAAAATTCCAGTGGGGTCACCCCCCTATAAAACCTCCCAAAACACATAATTTGCATGGTCATTTTAACCCCAAAAAATTTCAGTGGGTCATGTGACCCCACTGCTTAACCCTGCATCCGTCCATGACTGTGGGGAGGGGGGGTCGCCTGTTGGGGGAGGGGGTGCAGGGTTGGGGAAGGGGGGGGGGGTCAGAATTGGGGACGGGAGGGAAGGGGGGACCGACAGTGAGGGGCTGGGACGGGAGGGGGAGGGGGCAACAGGGGGGGGTTGGGACGGGAGGGGGAGGGGGGGCCGACAGGGAGGGGGGTGGCAGGGGTGGGGAATGGAGGGGGAGGGGGGGCCGACAGGGTGGTGGGTCGCGGTTTGGGGAGGGGGGGGGGGGGTCGCCGGTTGGGAGAGAGGGGTGGCGGGGCTGGGGAAGGGAAGGGGGGGGGATACATACCGCGGTACGGCGGACCGGTGCAAGCACGTGGCGGAGCACGGCAGGTAGTCGGTCAGGGCGGTAATGTGCTGTTTCTTTCCGATGGACAATTTTCCGTCGGAAACATCCGTCGATAATGACGCTTTTTCTTGTGGTGAAAGGCAAGTTTTTTGCGGGGGTTAAGAGAGGGGTAAGGGCGGGGTTAAGAAAGAATGGTGCTTTTGACAGGAGGGATAGGCTAATCCGATGATTTTGAAAATTAAGGGGGTAAGAGTGGGGGTTAAATTACCCCACTTTTTTAGAGGAGTAGTTTTAACCTCCCCTTTTTTTTACCCACTGGACCCACGTGTCCCTCCCAAAATATTTTTACTTAAAATGTGAGTTAAACAACTCCACTAAAATAACTTTTATTTCAACCCCTTAACAAATTAGCTAGCATGTGTCCGAAAACTCGCTAGTCATGGGTCTGGATAGGCCATCTATTACGTGCCATTCATTGTTTTTATAAATTGAGCTCGATTTACCCGCCCTAGATCTAACGAGTTTTTTTTTAATTTTAAGTGCCCTATAATATTTTTGCAATTACACTTAGTCCTTGTAATATGTGTTGGGTAACAAGGGGTTTTGGGAAACAATATTAAAAAGGAGAAAGAAATTCAAAGATTGATAAAGTAAAGGTGCATAAAAGGAGTGTAATTTTGTCTTTTATGTGAGGTTCTTAGTCTCACGTGAGAAATCTCTAAGGAAAGAAGAGTTTTATAACCCCAACTGTCTATGAGACTATGTCTTATAGACAATAGTAGGGTTATGTTAGACCATATCACACATGTGCACCGCCGAGTCGGACAGAGTTGGGCGCGCACTGTGATGACGTGGTCTAATCGGCTTGCCTTAACACCTTTTTACTTATTCTTTTTACATTTTCCCCCTTTCTTTGAGAGAAAGAGACATTTGTTGACTGAGTCTCTGGACCACTATTTTGGAGGCGGACCGCCACGGGCGTAGGCTCTTAAAGAAAGTAATTAAGATTTTTTAATTACGAATTATCCCTAGGGCATGGTTTTGCCTCTTAGAGGAACCGCTCGCAGACCAGACGCTCTCTCTCTCGGCTCCCTACTGTGGACGAGCGATCCTTCGCTGCTGTCCGTCTTTTTCCTCGCGGTGCTTCACCGACACACTGCTTCTTCCTCGGTTGGGCTTCCTCGCGGTGCTATTGCGATCAGGCCAAACCAGGATCTACACTTCGTATTTGATGCATGCATCTCTACCCCTTCATACTTGATTTTATAACAGAGGAATTGAGTTTACATATAACTGTCGTCTTACAAAATCGCTCTTGTGCGAGACCGATTTCATTGCTTGTGGTTATACCCTAGGAAAAAGTCGCCGGACCCTAATCGCACTGTTATAGTGGGCGATACTTTTTTTGAGGCGAGTTTTATTATAGAACGCCTCCGCAGTTTGATTTTATCTTTTGATTATCATGTAATCACAAGCTTATGCTGAATATGCTCATGTTATATTTCTATTTCGGGGTATGCCCATAAATATGTTTTTTCTTATTATAGATTGTCATTTGGTTTGCTACATCACGATAACCTCATGCCATATATCATACTCCAGCCTATACCCACTTTTTAACAACAATATGACTATTTTTCCAGACCTAAGAACCTCAAGAGAAATCCTTTTTTACAATTTTTTAGTAAATTTTTATATTTAATTTTTAGTTCCTAAAAACAGCTACTTCAAAGGAAGTTGAGATTTTTTGGCCCTAACACTTAGCAATCAAGTTACAAGTAAGGTTCGCCGTACCATCCGGATCGACCGTGCCGCATTCTCTCGTGGTACGGTACAGTACCGTACCGCTGAGATACAGTGGAAAAAGACTTATTTGATTTTTTTAATTTTATAATTTAATGAATATTTAAAATGAACAAATTTCAAAAGAAGACTCTCCATCCACCAGTACTATACGGTTTGGCCAACTATAGCTACAAGTGCTAAAAAGCCAATAATGCACAAGATGACAAGGAGTAAAGTCTAAAATATCTAATGCGAAAGAGGGGTGGCTTACTGCACTTGGTGGGATGTCCGTCTTGTACCCATTTTAGGCACAAGACGATGGGCTACACAGCATTTAAAGTGTACCACTTCCCCAATACAAAAGATAGAGATTTACTGCACTTAAGTGGGATGCCCGCGGTCTTAGACGAGGCAAGTTAGAATGCCTTTTTCTTCTGTCTATTTGAGTGGGATCAAGAGTATAAAAGTAGCACATCGCTTAGAACATGATGTGATGGATTGGGAGGGGATCAAAGTCTTGGACGGTGTGGAGAGTTGTTGGTGTTTCTTGGACCCAATCAGACCACAGACTTTGCCCTTGTCATTAGATATGTACGAGTAGGTTTGGGCATGGCCCTACCTTGCATAATCCCTTGTTTTAAAGGGATTCCTGCAATAAAATCACAGAAAGACATGAGAAATACACAACTATTTAACAACATGTGGAGTTTGATTTCCTACTCTATTTCAGAGTGATCTCATTCAGCTTTGGCCTCAGCTGCCTTCCATTAAAATGTCAAGCCGCGTTGTTGAGTGTAAATATAATCTAGTCATTTCGTTTAATTCATAGAGGATTCTCCTAATTAGTTTCTACTTCCACCAACTCATCTTTTCTTGATATAGACATGTCTTATGATCACCTATATACGATGGCATGTGTCTCTACTATTTTATCACTTTTTTTTTTGGTAGTAGGACGGAGTCTTTCGACTCCCAAAGTAAGATAAAGTAAAAAATACGTAACTTAGAAAAAATATCGAGTTAGAATGAATGACTCTAATTACATATTGTAGCCACTCTACCACCTTGTCACTTGCTGCATACTTAATTGTACTACACGTATTTTTTCTTTTTCTGATGTTGAATTGGGAGTGACGGTCAAAGTATCAATTGATTGTGTTTATTAAGATGATTTTATAACTAAATAAAAAGCAGATTGTTTGATGGATGTCTCATAAAATTTCAGAACAACCCCCAATGATCTAAACAACTCTTTGTCCATGAGAACTTTTCTAGTGAGTCTGTGGCAGGGTTGAATTTATCGGGCGACATGGTTGACCCCAATTTTTTTTTAATACCGTATCGTATTATACCGTGTTAATACGTCCAACTCTCACAATAATATTATAAAATAAAAAAATAAAAAATAAATATTATTATATAGGAGGATTGAGTTTCCTTTGACATAGTACGATCTACCCATATATACAACCAACAAGTGCAACACGATGAACCTTAGTTATCGTCATTTTTGCCCATAGATGAATTGCTACATCGTGTTTCATGTGTCACACAAAAAGAGTAAAAATATTTTATGTTGTTAATTTTATATCAAGTCAAAAAGCCTATTATATGGCAGCTGCTGGCAGGCCATTTGGCTTCTTGCCCTGCATTTCTAAGGGTGTGCATGCTTTGGGTCAAGCCGTCTTTTTAGAAGAAAACGATTCTGGTTGCTCTGCCATTAATATATATAAAAAAGCCATTGAAGAAAAAACTTACTTGGTGGGTGAGGAACTGGACACTATGAAAGACAAACCAGCAATCCAAGAATTGGAGATTGATGAAGTCGGTCCCAATCTGCAAAGGTCGAGACGAGCCCTGACTATAGGTGTTTGGGGTTGAATGTTCGAATGTTGTTAGAGATTGATAAATGAAGTTGTAGTCGGATCGATATTGATCTTACCTGTGAAAAATTAAGATTGAGAAAGAGATGCATAAGGTCGATCTTCTGACAATCAAATTAGAAGTTGACATGAGGAGAGAAACATAAGTCTTTGAGAGAGAAAAAAAAGGTGGGTGTGATCCGAATACTAATATTAAGATGTGACACGAGTCTTTTCTATCTTTTTTACATATATTTATGTATTTATTTTTATAAGCTAAGAGAAAAAATATTAGAGTTCGAAACTTTTGATATGAGATTAACTTTCAAATTTTTTCTATGCGATCGTTGCTTAATTTGACAAAGTTTATCCTCAACTACAAGTTGATCCCACCAAAAAAAGTGGGGCTAACCTCTCAATCTAGGTAGAGATCGCAATCCATATTGTTTGTTAAGATTCACAGTACAAATGAGGTTGGTTCTTGCTCTTAAGTAGCGTTTGACATCGCGGGATAAAAAGACGATGTCGAAATTGCCTTGTCAAGCGATGTTGGCTGGGTGCATCGTCGCCCATACCGTCGCTCGTGTCTGAATTGACCAAAAATATCATCTGACCTATTTTTGTGTAGAGAGGAGAGAGAAAATTACTTCTCTCTATATCTCTTGTCTCGCCAAAATTGACTGACACTAAATCGGAGTCTGTCAAAAATATTTGAAAATACTTCACTTGTCGGAGATCTTAGAACATAAAATCATTGAAAAAATGTTCCTCAACGCTGCCTTAGGTTAACCTGAGCTGACCTATCTGCTGGGTTAGCTACTGAACTGTTGTCAGGCCGAGTTACCGCAAGGCCAGGGTAGGCGGACAACGAGAGAGCCCATCGCGTATTCATCATATATACCTAAAGAAATCTAATACGATTAATAGCTAGAACAACTTCTGCAGAAAAAAAAAACTCACAATTCACACACGCAAGAAATGTATAAAAAATGGAACGAAAAGCTTGCAAAAGTGCCCAACTGCAGCTCGAGTCCAATTAATCTAGAACAACGGTCTGCCCCAGGACACGAAGCAACAAAGCAATTGAGCACCCTCATGAGACGAATTGAAAGGCCCCTCTTCCGCCACCAATTCTTCAATAAAATTACCTTGTTATAATCAATCACAATATTGTGAACATTGGTTATCTATTTAATCCTTTCAATAAAGAATGATTTAAACCGAGAGAAAAGGATATGAAAAAAAAGCATTTTTTTTTTTTTTTTTTGCGGTGGGAAGGACAACTAAGGCACACACGGTTTCCATGTGCCGAAATCACCATAGACGGTGCACCCACCTCATCATACTCCTCAAACACCTGGAGCTCATCGGTCACTACCTGCTCTCAATCCGCGTCCCTGTTCACAAGATTGAGGCGTCCACAAACAAAGCTTTTTCTAAGGCGACCTTTGCACTTGCAGGGAAGCATCCCACAGCACCCTGCAAGCTCCTCCGTCTGCCGGCCGGCGCTCGCTGCTGCACCAACCGGACATGGTGTCTCTTCCTGGCTCGCCTCTCTTGTTGCCATGTCTCCCCTGCCGATCGAGCTCGCTCCCTCGCTCCCACTGTTTTTTTTTTCCTTTTGTTTGGGGTTGGGAGGGGGGGGGGGTTTTGTTTTGTGGCAAATTCCCCGGCATTGTTAAGCCAACAACTCTGCAGGGATCTTAATTGTCTATGGCGTGTACGGACCGTCACCCATAATTAAGAAGGCAATAGTAGTATTTTGTACACTGGTATGGGCAGGGCAGACACACACAAATTTGTACAGGCACACGCCGTGGGTGGGCCTGCGTTTCGCAGGGAATATATCCTCATCAACCTTCAAGACAACCAAACTGCTTGCACTGGCCTGGAGAGTAATTAAACATACATCTAACCAATTTCCTTGATCCAATTTGCTTCTTTGGAGGGTCGAATCAACCTCGCGTTTGGGTTATATATTCTGCTTAAAATTTTTAAACCCATGTAGAGCTGAGTTATGAGAGTTAGGAAATTTGACACGAAATTTTCACTTAATGATCGAGCTAGAAGTATGGGGGTTGGAGAGTACTGTAACTGGCTCACAAGCACGGTACTGGCAACTCTTAAGTCTTAACCTTCGACATAGACGATAACTGGCCTCTCACAAAGCCACGTCAAAATATGGGGTTGGAGGGTTCCGAGCATTGTTATTTGTTAGTGGGAAGGAAAGACTCGAACGGGACGGGACGTGCACAATGGTTCTTGTTCGGACGTCTCCGTCTGTTGGGTCTCCTCTTCCTCCACTGTTCTCCTCACTTCGGACGCACTGCGCCCATACGAAACATCTCTCTCTCTCTCTCTCTCTCTCCTCTCTCTCTCCTCTCTCTCCATACGATGGGTAGGAAGGGAACGTGAGAGCCGGCGGACACTCGACGTCTCTCTCTCTCTCCATACGATGGGTAGGAAGGGAACGTGCGAGCCGGCGGACACTCGACGTCGGCCTCCCCCGCATGGAACCTTCCTTCTTTATCCGGACATATGTGAAAGATAGAGGGGTACTCCGTGGGGCGGGTGGGTCCCAACATGCGGAGGTGCAAGTGGGTAGTAGTAGTTTAAGCTTACACATGAGGCAGGGGTAACTGTAATATCGGGTAGTAGTTGAAGATTGAGAAATGAGTTGTAGAGTTTGTAAGAATATTTAATACTTTTAAATATTTTTACATCATTTCGATATATTAATTACACCAATAGCAGTTATTCGTTAGGATTTCATACAATAAAAATAATTAATAATCTTAAATAAATATTAACTATTTATATTATTTTTAAATAAAATTATATGTCATTTTAAGTCAATAAAATAATAAATAATAATTTATAATAATAATAAATTAAATAAGAGAGATAAATAATTATATATCTTAAACATAAATATTAAAAACTCTTATACTATTCCTCGTAAAATTAAGGATGACAAATAATTAGTTAAGAAAGATATATAATTATATATTTTAAATAAAAATATTAAATATTTTTACATTATTTCTTATAAAAATTTAACGAAGAGAAATAATCTATTAAGAATAACAAATAATCTTCTGTATTGAAAATTTGAGTCCATATAGAAAATAAAAGAGGAGAAAAATGACGTGGTCCACACACGCACACATGACTCGACAATACTTTATAGAAAATATTTTATATTCGGGCGTTCGGACAAATAATTTGTCCGGACGCCGGGCTGGGACGCGCCCGCATTAGACGCTACGGGGCGCCCGAGTGTCCAATGCGGGAGCGCCCCAGCCCGGCATCCGGGCGCCAAGCATTACTCATACTCTATACTAGAGTTTTAGTAGAATATATATACCGGACTAATCGAGAAGCCCTTAAAAGATTGCACATGATGTGGTATTTCTCTAAAGATTACACATAATGTAGTCTAGTAGTACCCGTGCTTTCCAGCCAATCCGGGAGAAGGTGAATTAATGTGAAGAGGAGAAACTTGGGTTGACATCAGGATGTGAAATGGGGAAGGGAGAGAAGTTGAGGAGCTCCGCCCGGTTCAGAGGTTTTAACTGTAGGAGAGGGCACTGGTATTTGCCGTCATTTAATGGGGGTGAGAGGAGTAGAAGAGTCTATTGAGATGGTAGAATCGGGAGACGGGCCTCTCTCGGGTCGGTCAGTACCTCCCCCTGCGTGCTTTTGGGACTTGCGACGCTGTGCTCTGCTTCCTTTATCACAGCATGTGGATGAGATCACATTTATGTGCTGCGAATGTGATCCCCCTCGTCCGTAGATTTTGAGACAAATCTGACATCGTTTGGAGACGATTTAAAAAAAAGGTAAAAATTCATAAAAATCGATTTTGCGGACATCATGTGTACGGGCGGGGTTTTTCCGCCTCGTCGTCTGTGTCAAGATACAAAAGTGTCAAAAATTTAAAAATAAAATCGTTGATAACAAAGTCGGCTGGGAACAAATTTTTTAGGGTAAATTAATTAGAAGTCACTGACTGTAATAAGAAAGTCTTTACTGTAACAGAATTTAACATATACTGTAACATGTGATAACACTTACTGTAATGAGTTATAGTTCTGTTAGGGACTAACAAATAAGTCAAAAATCTGATAGGAATTCCTAATTAATTTATCTATTTTTTAAAAAATAATCTCCTAGTCGTTTATGAAAAAGTAGAGAGAGAGAGAGAGAACGTATTCTCTCTATCTCTCTCATTTCTTGCGAAATCTATTGCACACGGAAGTCGATGGCAGCCTGTATTGTTTGAGACTACATATGATTCTGTCAGAGATTCTAATATCTAATTTCTTTTCTAAATCGTTGTCAAATGCCGCCAATCTACTTAAGTTTTATATTTACAGTTGTATTTTTTTCCATTAGTTAATAAAAAAGATATAATACACTAATTTAATGAGAAATAAAAATATAAGTAAAAATACAAAACTTAAGTGTATTAAATTTTCTCGAAAATTTTTAGTAAAGAAATATTATGTCGGGAGTATAATTGGGAGTTTAGTATAATATAGAGGAGTCGTTTATTCTTTCACGATACGTTGTAGAGGGGTACGACTCCAGATGATTTTAATGTGTTATTTATTTATTTATTTTTTAACTCTCTAATAATGTATATAAATATCTATTTAGTGTTATAAATATTTATTTTAATATACATAAATAGTGATTTAGTACGTACAAATAGTATAAGAATACACACAATAATTTGTGTGGTGGTGTAATCCTGTTTGGGCCTGAGCCAAACGGGCCTCCACTAGAGAGAGTAGGGAAGACGATCGCCGGTGAGGACGAAGACCTGCAAGACCAGAAGAGGATCAGGGGGGCCCGGTGAAGACCGGGGAAACCCTCCGATGCCTAAGTCAGTGGAGAGCTTGAAAGGCAGGGGGTTTCGTAGCGCAAGAATGTGTTCGCGTGAGGAAGAGAACGTACCATTGCATAGTACCGTACCTGTATTTTTATAGGCGTCGGTGCCAGGGCCAACGTGCGTAACGTTGGTAGATCGTGCCTGAAAAGGCGCCATGATGGGCGCGCATAACGGGAGGAGTTATGCGCTCAGGTGCCCGTTGGGCTGCCAGGCCGTTCGTGTCTCTTGATGATGGAGGACGTGGCCTGGGACGGTTACGATCGCTCCGTAAGCCAGAGAGCCTGCTCGGCACCCTTTGGACACACCTTCCGAGCAGGTAGCCCACATGGGGGTCGAACATGCTGTTCGGTGATATTGAGGGTTGTTCCGGGCAGCAGGGTTACTGTTCCTGTTCGGAAGCCTTCCGCAGTTGTTCGGTCGCGGAAGGACAGATGACCTGCTCGGGGTCATGCCGCCACGAGGCTTAACAGCGTCCGATCAAGGTGGCGATATCTTGGAGATCTTCACACTGTCTTGGAAGGGACGTGACCTGTTGGGATAGGGCCACGTCAGCTGACAGGACACAAGAGAGCCGTAGTGGGCCATCATGGGCCTAGGTGGCCAGATTTGGCCACCACACTTGCCCCCCACGCTCTCGAGTGGCTCGGTGAGACGAGCGCTTCGAGGGGGTCACTTCTGCATTTAATGTGGCGACCTGCTGCGGGGTGCCGCCGTTTGGAGCCTGTCAAACGGCTAACCCATCATGATGGGTGCAAATCCGTGTCGAGCCTGGAGCGTCGTCGTGGTGCTCGAACGGCCGTCGGCGTTGTACCCGAGGGGGATTTTCAAAACTGGAGGGAGTGGCGTTTCGGGGCCCGCCTCGAATTTCGCGCCCTTCCCCTTCCTTATAAGGAGGAGAAGGGGCGAAGGCGGGAGCTACGCCTCTCAGAAACCCTCCAACCTTGCACCTCTCGTGTTTCCTTGCTTCCTCTGTTTCCATCTTCCTCCTTCGTCCCCTTGCGCCGTCGCCGCTTCCTGCGATCTTTCCAACGATGGCGAGCAGAGGGAAGGCTGCTGCCGGCAGAGCGAGTGACAGTTGCGGCGTCGAGCGGACCACGGTGCCGCCACTTCAGCGGGCTCCGCGAGCGCTTCCGGATCGGGGACGAGTACGAAATCATCGACGCCAAGGAAAGTGATTCGATCCTGGTGAACAAACCAGGCTGTCTGCTCCTCTCCGTGGACCACCTGGAGGCAGGCTTCCGGCTGCCGTTGCTGGAGGTGGCAAAGGCGCTCTTGAACATTTGGGGCGTTTCGCCGATACAACTGACGCCCAACACCTGGAGATACATCTGTATCTTCGGTGTTATCTGCAAGCTCAAAGAGATCCGAGGCTCGGCGGACGTTTTCCGAGCTCACTTCAAGCTGTCTGCTTCGCGGGCGTCGGGAGCAGACATCTACTACGCCAAGCACCGAACAGACCGGATGCACATCGGCATGTCCAACAAGTACTCCAACAACAAGGGTTGGATGGACCGGCTATTTTTTGTGCGCCACCGGAGTGGTGCTGAGTGGGGATTCCCCACTGTCATTCGCCCGGCGCGGAAGGATAGCTTTCCGAAGCTAATCTAGGATGAGGTGAGGGCATCGGACAAACTTCTCCGAGCAGGTGTTCGGAACGGAGAAGGATGTACCGAGTTCATGCTCGTTAAGTACGGGCTCAGCAAACCATGGAGTAAGTATACTACCTCTTGGTTGTTTACTCTTAGGTTTGGTGGCCTCATACTAACTTTTCTTCTTCTTGTCTTCTTTGTGCGCAGCGGCAGCAGAGCTGGAGGCTGGAAGGGATCAAGAGGCGAATGAAGAATTTGCCGAACAGATTCCTATCCTGGCGCACATGGTGTATGAAGACGACGACGTCGCCGCTGTTGTTCGGGTTCCCTCTGCACTGAGGGTTGGCGCCACGGTGACAATGGCGCTTGTTGCTCCATCACCTGTCGAGGGGCGCCCCAGCAAGGCACAGGCTCCTGAAAAGGGGCCTGGAAGGATCCGGCTGAAGAAGAAGGCCACCAAAGAGGTGGTTTCGGGTGGAGCTCGGGCCTCTTCAGCGGAGGGTGACGGAGCGAGTCGGCCTTCCGCTTCCGCGAAGAAAAGGCCGGTCCTGTTTGAGGAAGGCGTGGAGGAGGCGGAAGAATTCCGTGCTCAGAAGAGAAGAAGACTGTCCTCGCTACCCCTCCACATGATGAGGAAGGGACCGAAGAGGAGGAGGAAGCGCAGTTGCTGCTGCGTAGAGGAAGTAGGGCCGTGAAATCGGCCGATCAGGGAGTGCCACAGTGGTCTCCATGACGCGCCCTGAGGTCGCCCAGAAGATGGCGACCGAGCTGGGGCTTATTTTTGTAAGTGAGGGGTCCGGAAGCCCCGCTGGAGGAAGGCCAGGGGCTCCTCCTGCTCGAGGGTTAGGGAGCTCTCCGGTGCTTCCAATGTTGGCGGTGCCGAGCACGGTGCCGCCAGCAAACCGCAGAGTTTCTTCTTCCGGAGGAGCGAAGAAGATGCGGCATCTCCGGCTCGGCGGGAAGAGGTCGTAGGTGCGACGGAGGTTTCCGCCCCTGCTGGGGTGGTCACGAGCGGCGTGGTGGCAACATCGCCAACCACAACTCTATCTGCGGCGGGTCAAGAAGTGGTTCCTGCAGCAGGGGCCACTGAAAAGGCGCCGCGCGACGACGAGGGCGTCCGAAGAGGTTGCCACTCCACCGAGGGAATCCTGCCCCCATGCCCCCCTCCGAGGTGGTTGCTATTGTAAATGCAACCTCCAAGGTAGTCGAGGATTCTGGGGCGGATGTTGCGGGTGCTGGGGACGGTGTTCGGGCTGAAGAGTCCGAAGACGATCGGAGACCCCTTAGCGAGGCGCTGCAGAAGAAGCTTCCTGTAGACCCTTCGGTGGCGGCTCTGGAGGCGACCCTTCGTCGCATGGAGAGCGCGCCCAGGGAGCTGCCCCCGAGCCCTACTGCTTCTCACCTTGACCAGCTGGCGAGGTGCCTGGACCTTCTTGCCGAGCAGACCCCGGAGAGGTCAGCGGAAGGTTACCTCCCAGAGGTCCAGGGGGGAGATGGCTTGAGCGATGTTGACGTCGAAGCGCTCGCGGATGGAATGTCCAAGTCGCTGGGCATTCTGAAGGTTTTGGCTGTTCGGGGCCAGAGACAAAAATACCTCCAAGAGGCGCAGACAGCTTTCTGCGAGGACCTCACCGCGAGGCATAAGGCTCGCGAAGCAGCGCTGGAGGAGGAGGTCAAGGACCTCAAAGCTGCCCTCCAAGCTTCGAAGCTGGACGCTACCTTGGCGCGGGCCGAAAAAGACGCCCTGGCCAAGGTAGTAGTAGATGCTGGGGCCCGCGCGGTTGCTGAGTACAGGGCCGGTCCAGAATATAAGGAGGACCTGGAGCAGTATGGAGCCCGCTGCTACAGGGTGGGTCTCAATGCTGGGAAGGACCTCGGAGAACGGCTTTCCTGGGTTGACCGCGCCCGGAAGCCTTCGAGGCTGCTGTTCGGGAGTGCCGACGTCGTACTCAGGACGCTCGTCTGGATGGTGTGCGGTTCGCACAATTCCAGTCTGGGCGGATGCCCCCTTCGGATGACGACGCCGGTCCTTCACAGTAGGAGGCCCCTTGATCTTTATGCTCCTTGTTTTTCTTGTACTCTCCTTTTTGTAACCGCGGCCGAAAAGGCTTACTTATAAAAAAACTTTTTGTGAATGAAGTCTTTTGTTCGTGAGATTGTTCTTGTAGCTTCACTTTCTCTATCTTCTTCCTTTTATGCTTGTTCCTGCTCGGGTCGGAATCCGCTAGGCTGCATAAGCATTGCATGTAAACCGCAGATCGTTGGGAACCGTATAGGAGATTCCGATCAGGTGTATATGCTAAATGCTTGTGTAGCGACAGGAGTCGGGAGAAGAGAGGTAGGATGCTGAAAAGAGAAGGCTTTTATAAATGATAAGCCTTAAGTTAGAGACATGCAAGTCCTTGGTATGGCTTCGCCACTAGGAGTAGTTAGCCTATATGAGCCTTTCCCAAGGACATGGGTGACCTGATAAGGTCCTTCCCATTTAAGGGCAAGCTTGCCAACTGCTCTTCGGGGATCCGAAGCCGAGCAGCGGCGCAGAACCAAATCTCCCACATTGAATCGCCTTTCCCGAACTCGCGCATTATAATATTGTTCGAGTCGCTGCTGATAAGAAACAAGGCGAATGCTGGCGTCGCTCTGTCGTTCGCCCAGCATGTCCAAGTTCTCTCGAAGAGCACGGTTATTGGCGGCTTCATCGAAGTGGGTTGTTCGGATGGTTGGAAGGGCTACTTCTAGAGGTACAACTGCTTCCGATCCGTAGGCCAGATGGAAAGGTGTTTCCCCTGTGGCTACCCGAGCAGTTGTTCGGTGACACCAAAGTACGTTTGGGAGCTCATCGATCCATGATCCACCTGCAGCCTCTACTCTCGTGCGGATCCCATGCAGCAGTGTTCGGTTGGCATTTTCGACCAAACCGTTTGCCTGGGGATGAGCCACGGAGGTGAAGTGGTTGTAGATCCCGAGCTCGGCGCACTTCTGCTTGAAGAAGTGTTGTCGGACTGTTTCCCATTGTCAGACGTAATCACCCTTAGGACGCCAAACCTGCAGAGAAGGTTCTTCCATACGAACTTCCATGCGGCTTGTTCGGTGATTGTGGCAACAGGTTCGGCCTCGATCCACTTGGTGAAGTAGTCGATGGCCACGAAGAGAAACTTCTTCCGCCCTGGGCCTCTGGGAAGGGACCCAAGATATCTGCCCCACCTGGCGAAAGGGCGTGGCTCGAACAGGCTGTGAAGCTGTTCGGCAGGCTGCTTAATGAGTTCTCCAAACTTTTGGCATTCTAGACATTTCCTGACAAAGGACATGCAATCCTTCTGAAGAGAAGGCCACCAGAACCCTGCTCGGATGATGCTGCGCGCTAGCGTTCTGCCCCCCAGATGGCTTCCGCACAGCCCCTCGTGGACTTCTTCTGTAGCTGCAAGGGCCTCCTCAGGGTTGAGGCAACGCAGAAGAGGTCTAGCAAGGGACCGTCGGTATAGTTTGCCTTCTACGAGGGTGAAGTGCTGAGCGCTTTTTGACTTTCCGAGCTTCGCCCTGTTCGGGCGGAAGCTCACCTCGGAGAAGTACGCCAAGAGAGGGTCACCCAACTCGGGGTTGGTGGACCCGTTTCTATGGCGGCTACATCAACCTCCGTGCTCGGCAAAGCGAGCTCTTCAATGAACACAGAGCGAGAAGGGGTGATGTCACCTGAAGATGCCAATTTGGCCAGTGCATCAGCTCGCGCGTTCTGCTCCCGTGGAACATGTATAACTTCGAAGTATACGAGGCCCTCTGTCTGATCTTGACCTGTTGGAGGTATTGAGCCATGCGAGGTTCCCTTGCTCCAAACTGTCCGCTCACCTGGCTGGCAACCAGCTGGGAGTCACTAAAGACTCTAAGCCGAATGGCCCCGAGGTGCCTAGCCATGCGGATACCGGACAGCAAAGCTTCATATTCGGCTACGTTGTTGGAGGCCGGAAAGCGGAAACGGAGGGCGTACTGGAACTCTACCCCTCAGGGGAGGTGAGGACCAAACCTGCCCCGCTCCCGGTGACACAAGAGGATCCGTCAACATAAAGCTCCCATGGGGGCTCGTCTGCCAACGGTGGATCCTGCTCGGCCGGGAGGGTACATTCTGCCACGAAGTCTGCTAACGCCTGAGCTTTGATCGCCGTCCTTGGTCGGAAGCTGATGTCGAACTCATCGAGCTCTATCGCCCACTTAACCAACCTGCCGGAAGCCTCCGGCCGCTAAAGGATGGATTTAGCGGCTGATCGGTTAGAACTGTAACGGAATGGGCTTGAAATAGGGCCTGAGCTTCCGTGCAGCCGTGACGAGAGCAAGTGCGAGTTTTTCTGCTCTGGGGTACCTCCTTTCAGCTTCTTGGAGGACCCTGCTGATGTAGAATACAGGGTGCTGCGCCGCTCCAACTTCTCTGATTAAGACTGCAATGATGGAGTGTTCGGTGACTGAAAGGTACACGAACAGGGTTCTCCGAGCACAGGCTTTGAGAGAACAGGAGGGGCGGCCAATTATCCTTCAGTTCGGTGAAGACAGCCTCACACTCATCAGTCCACCGTACTTGCCCCCCTTGCTTCGAGGAGCTTTTAGGGCCTCGGAGCAACTTGAAGAAGTTAAAACTTCTTTCCGCTGCTCGGGACATGAACCGGTTCAGTGCCGCAAGACGCCCCGTCAAGCGTTGGACGTCGCGCACTGTCTTTGGACTGCTCATTTCAAGCACGGCTTGGATTTTTTCCGGGTTGGCCTCTATTCCCCTGTTTGATACGAGGAAGCCGAGAAACTTACCCGACCGAACACCAAACGCGCACTTGGCAGGATTGAGCTTCATATTATACCTTCGCAGAGTTGCGAAAGTTTCCTGGAGGTCTGAAATGTGGTCACTGCTCGGGAGAGTCTTGACCAGCATGTCATCAACGTAAACCTCCATGTTGCGCCCAATCTGCTGCTCGAACATCTTATTGACCAGCCGCTGGTAAGTCGCGCCTGCATTCTCCAGACCAAAAGGCATTCTGGTGAACGGTATAAGCCTAGGTCTGTAACGACGTCGTGGCATCTGATCCGGGGGATGCATGCTGATCTGGTGGTAACCAGAGTAGGCATCCAAAAAGCTGAGAAGCTCGTGCCCGGAAGTAGCGTCCACCAGCTGATCAATGCGCGGCAGAGGGAAGTTGTCCTTGGGCGTTGCCTTATTGAGATCTTTGTAATCCACGCACACACGCCACTTGCCGTTGGCCTTGCGTACGAGGACCACGTTGGAGATCCATCTTAGATATTGGGCTTCTCGGAGGAGCCCAACAGCTCGGCTTTTAACCACGTGATCCTGAATCACGGTTGTCGTTCTCGGTTCACAGGTCGCCTCCTTTGCTGAACTGGCGGGATCCGGGGATCCAGCCGGAGGCGATGCACCATGACTTCCGGGGAATGCCTGAAGCCTGTCATCAGACCAAGCGAACACGTCCAAATTGGCCAGCAGGAAGGCTGTGTAGCGTTGCTGCTCGGCCTCTGTCAACAAGGCGCCAATGTACAAGACGTGTTCGGGGTCGTCGTCCACTTGAATGGGGATTAGGTCTTCAGCAGGCGTCCCTCGGCTGGTTGAAGGCTGATCGGAAGCCGGAGGAGCCAGATCAGCGAGTGGTTTCTTGTCCCTTAAGGAGAGGACATAGCAACGACGAGACTCGCGCTGACACCCGAGCACTTCGCCCACTCCGCTCGGAGTAGGAAACTTTTCTTTTGATGGAGTGACGAAGGTACTGCTTTAATACGTCCTACGTCCGATCAATGCCAGGATAGCATTATATTCAGGCATGTTGTTGATGACCAGGAAGTCAACGATCTTGGTCACAATCCTTGGGGCCGTCCCCAGGTGATCGGAAGGCGAATCTTCCATGGGCTGGACCGAAACTCCCGAAAAGCGAACAATGGTGATTTTACAGGGGTGGGTGATCGGCTCACAGACCCATGAGGACGAAACAGTCGTAAGCCAAGACATCGGGGGCGCTTCCATTATCTACCAGAATCCGACGCACATACAGTGGTTGATGGTGGCCGAAATGACCAACGCATCAGTGTGTGGGGTCGTAACCCCTACAAGATCTTCGTCCGAGAAGGTTATAGCCTCCTCGGGCGGTGCGCGTGCAGGACTGGCAGGATATGGGGCCGGCCGAGAAGCCGAAGGCCTATCTACGACATGCACTCGCCTTGCGTAATCGCGTCGGCTTCGAGTGCTTCTCCGCCTACGCCGAAGCCTCCCGCGATCACGTTGATCTCCTACCCATTGGGCTCATTGTTGATCGGCTGCTCGGGAGTGCGTCGTCGGCGTCTGGGGCGCTCTTCGTTCCGGCGCACGGACCGTCCAAGATGGCCACGCTTGATAAGGTCTTCGATTTCGTCCTTAAGCTGGCGGCACTCGGAGGTGTCGTGGCTGTGGTCGTGATGAAGCGACAGTATTTATTTTGATCGCGCTTCCGGGGGTCGGAGCGCATTCTTTGTGGCCACCGAACAAATACCTCATTCCTGATTTCGGCCAGGATCTGTTCGGTGCCACGGTGAGGGGGTGTAGTTGTTGAAGGGGCGCGGACGGCGCGGAGAATCACCGTTGCGTCGTCCCTTTCTTCCTATCTCGGTCGGAACCGTTGTCGGAAGGCCGCTTCTTGTCCGACTTGCTCCCCTGTTTCTGTCGGCTCCTGCTCGCTGCTAGGCTCGCCTCGCAGACCGTGTGGCGGCCCTCCGCGATGCTAGAGTAGGAGTAGTTCGGAGAGAGTGGCAGGTTGCTGACGCCGACGCCGAGAGTCCTCTGTAAGAAGCCATCACGAGTGCCCTGGATAGAGCACTGGTGGCTAGAGGGACGTCTAGTCGCGAGATGCGAAGCGCTTCTGTTCGGAACCTCTTGACGAAGTCCCAGAGGTTGCCCTTGTCTGTGCGCACGGCACAAGAGAATCCGAGGAATCTCGCCGTCTGCGGCTCGCCCCGACCTTCCGCCCAGGTTTCTCCCGGAAGGACTTCTTCAGTTGGCGAAAGGAGGCGACGGAGCCCCGCGGTTTCGAACCAGGCCCCGGGTCTCCTTGAGGGTGCCATGGGTGGCAAGCCCTCCGATGCTCCTGCACACTTGAGCACCATCGCACCCATGTCGACCCTGAGAATGGTCGGCCGTGGTCGTAGTTTCGTATTGCCGCGTAGGGTGCGATGGTGGGCAGAGGGAGCTTGGAAGAGACCTGGGCTTCCAGGATCTCCCTGGTGAAAGGGGAGTGGAAGTCCAAGTCATCCTCCGCCGGAGCCTTCCCCTCTGCGCGCTGAACCATTGCATCTATGCGGCGCTCGAGGTTGACCACTCGCGTTAAGCGCCTAGCGAGCTCCTGCTCTGAGTTGGCAGGGCCCCCTCGTCCGGACGCGTGGGAGTTGCCTCCCACGACTGACCGTGGCGGACGGGGGGAGGCGACAGAGCGACGGGCGAACGTCCGCGGCGCTCCGGCGCCCGTTCTTCCGAAGGACCCGGCGGACCGGCGCGGCGATCTGCCTGCTTGCTCCTGAGGCGCCGGGGGGGGCGCGAGAGCGGCGATGCGACGACTCCGCCTGTCGCTCACGCGGTAGGTACCGCCGGGGCCGCTGCCCCCGCCAACTGGGCTTGCAGGGCGAGCAAACGCCGTTAACTGCTGCATCTGCCCCCAAGCTCCGCTACTTCGAGGGCAGTCGTGGGTGCAGCAGCCGGTGGTGCTGGGAGGTAGTGATTAACACGGCGGGAGCGATGGCGACGTCACCAGGGGGGGATCGGCGACGAGAGTCCCCTCGCGACTGACGGGACCTCGTCGCCCTGCTTCCTACGTTTTGGTATGAGGATCGTCCTCGAGCCATGGCTGCGTCGTTTCCCACAGACGCGCAAATGGGTGGTGTAATCCTGTTTGGGCCTGAGCCAAACGGGCCTCCACTAGAGAGAGTAGGGAAGACGATCGCCGGTGAGGACGAAGACCTGCAAGACCAGAAGAGGATCAGGGGGGCCCGGTGAAGACCGGGGAAACCCTCCGATGCCTAAGTCAGTGGAGAGCTTGAAAGGCAGGGGGTTTCGTAGCGCAAGAATGTGTTCGCGTGAGGAAGAGAACGTACCATTGCATAGTACCGTACCTGTATTTTTATAGGCGTCGGTGCCAGGGCCAACGTGCGTAACGTTGGTAGATCGTGCCTGAAAAGGCGCCATGATGGGCGCGCATAACGGGAGGAATATGCGCTCAGTTCTCGTTGGTTGCCAGGCCGTTCGTGTCTCTTGATGATGGAGGACGTGGCCTGGGACGGTTACGATCGCTCCGTAAGCCAGAGAGCCTGCTCGGCACCCTTTGGACACACCTTCCGAGCAGGTAGCCCACATGGGGGTCGAACATGCTATTCGGTGATATTGAGGGTTTCCGCGTAGCAGGGTTACTGTTCCTGTTCGGAAGCCTTCCGCGTTGTTCGGTCGGTCGCGGAAGGACAGATGACCTGCTCGGGGTCATGCCGCCACGAGGCTTAACAGCGTCCGATCAAGGTGGCGATATCTTGGAGATCTTCACACTGTCTTGGAAGGGACGTGACCTGTTGGGATAGGGCCACGTCAGCTGACAGGACACGCGAGGGCCGTAGTGGGCCATCATGGGCCTAGGTGGCCAGATTTGGCCACCACAATTTGTATGTATTATTATGTTATTTGTATGTACTAAAATAAAATAAATATTTGTGTATACTAAATAGATATTTATATATATTATTTGAAGGTTAAAAAAATAACGGTGTATTAATATACCTAAAATTGTGTCCCTCCACATGATATACTGTGGAAGGATACAGCCCCTTCACATCATGTTATGTTTCTGACTAACCAAGAACATAATATTACTCTTTTTAGTATATGTCTTCTCTTCTCCTCTTTTATCCTCTATATATATTTTACATTTGATAAAATTTGAGAAGGGTACATTCTAAAAGGTATAAATATATATTTCTCCTCTTTTTGTTAGTTACCACGAGACCCGGTCCGGGCAGTTGGGGCAGGCGCGGGGAGGATTGGTAACGGTCAGGCCGAGGTTTAACCAGGTGGCTCGGATTCCTGCGAACCCGGCTGGTGGCTCACCCACCTGTCGAGCCGGGGGCCGGGCGGCTTGTAATATTTATTGGGGCTTCTCCTACCGCTGCGGGACCCAGATGGGTACTCGCTAGCCACCCGTATTCTTGTCGTAGTTCTTCACACAAAGGAGTATAGTATACAGTGTATAGTACCCTCAGAGAGCGAGCGGCGAGCGCGGAAAAAAAGAAAAAAATGGAGCCGCTCGTGCGGGTTGAAGGGGACCCCGCGCCTACGTTTGTCCCCTCCCCACCAGCCAAAACGTGGCGTCCCAGCGACACGCACCCTTCCACGTCCTACACATCTTTGCAAACTCGAAAAACACTCTCAAACGCCTTTGTGTATACTAGTCTTATAATAGAACTGTACAAAACTATCTTATTTTTATTTATCTTTATGTTTCCTATATAAGTCTCGTGTCAGAGTTCTTAGATTTTTGAGTTGTATAATGTCGACGGGAGTCCAAAGTTAAATCACATTCAGACATCAAATCTACCATTTATATCATATACTATCAGAACATAAAAACAGGCTAGATTTACGCATTATTTTTATTTTTACAAGAAATAAACATGAAAATTTGTAAAATTTTATTATAAATAAAATGGTGAACGCAGTTACGAAATATGTAAAATAACTACATCTAAATTTTGGTGAAGACTTAAGTGGTTGGGGTTTGAAAAAAGACTTTTCTTTTCATTAATAGCACCGAGAAATCTCATCTAGTGAGAGTGTCTACTCTTCCGTTTCAGAGCGGAGCGTGTTCGGACTTTGGAGAGAGATTTGAAACCACGTCTTCTAAAAGAGAAAATTTCATATATTTTTATATTAAAGTGTAATATGATTAGATAATAATTTATTTAACATCTCTCACATAAGAAGTAATAAAGTGACAACTCAATTATTAAATACCACATAAATTTATGAGAAAAATTTAATATATTTTCTATTATATTTTAAATGTAATATGATTAGATAATAATCTATGTGACATCTATAATTAGGTTGCCATTTTATCACTCTCTATATAAAAAATATTATATAAATTATTAATTAATCATATTACACTTAAAATATAATAAAAAAGAGTTTTAAATTTATGAACTAGTCTATTGAAAATACACAGAGCCTAAAACTACATATTTACAGTTCGACACGTGTCCTCTCCCCACTCGCCCAGCTGCATTTAAAGAGGGTCCACGCACTACGAGAAATAACGCAATTAATCGTAAAGTTTTTAAAGTACAAAAATCGCGCGAGGGCGGGCGGTCGACCAGATTACCCAAAATACTCCCCCATATCTACGGCGGCCCTCGCTGGCTGTCGTGTCTCGCGCCCTCTGTGTGTAAGAGGAACGGTGCGTTACGTCATCACCTGATTTATTGACCAATAACCGCCCAGCCCCTCCCTAACCCAGATAAAAATGCCCGCCATCTCAGTGCTGGCTGGCTATATAAATGACGTGGGGCGTTGAAAGCAGAGGACATGGTTCTTCCTCCTCCTCTTTTCCCCCCCTCTGCTCCTCCGCCCCTCTACCCCCCTTCACCTGTACAGAGATCTCATCTGGGAGATAGCTGGTGCCGGCGAAGTGCAGGCGTGGGGGAGCGTGTTTCTGTAGCACGAGGTGGAGGAAGAAGTGGCGGCGAAGTGGTGGAAGAACAGGGAAGAAGGAAGGAGCGCCGGCGCCAGGAGTAGACAGGAGAGAGAGAGAGGAGAGGGGAGAGGATCTGAGAACAGAGGTGGAACAGGTTTCCATGTCTGCGGTGGCACTGGTTGCGGGCTTGGCCTCGGCGGCTCTCTTCCTGGTCGTGGGTGCCGTTGTTCTCTTTCTCTACAACTCGAGGTTGTCGCAGCGCGAGGGGGGGCAAAAGATGGCTCCTTTGTGGCGCTGGTGGTCGTGCTGGTCGTCGACGGGGGAGAAAGGAGGGCGAGATGTGGAGAAGGGGCAGACCACCGCGAGGGTCGCCGACGGTCCCGACCCCCCTGTGGAGCCAGCGGTGGAGGAGAAGAAGAAGGTGGAGAAGGGGAACGGCCCCGCCGCTGGCGGTTCGGATGTTCGGAAGTTTGGGTGGAAGGAGGTGGAGGACATGACGGAGAGCTTCTCCTCCGCCGTGATTGGGGAGGGCGGCTTCAGCACCGTCTACCTCGCCCGGTTCGGCGACGGCGAAGCCGCCGCACTCGGGGCGGTCAAGGTCCACCGAAGCAGCAGCGGCAGCGAGCGACTCCTCCGGGCCTTCAGGCAGGAGCTGGAGGTGCTTCTCAACCTCCGCCACCCCCACATCGTCCGCCTCCTCGGCTACTGCGAGGACCGAGGTAATCAAACAACCAGCCAAGAAATCTCAACTCCGTTCATGATTCCAGATTCGGATCTGGATTTGCCTCTTTCCTCCCTCTCTTCCTTCTCTGCTGTGTATGTTTCTCTGCGATCATTGTGCTAAACCCATATCTCTTTTGCCATGGAAATTGCAGAGGAAGGAGTTCTGGTGCTCGAGTACGTTCCCAACGGTACCCTCCACGAGATGCTCCACGGCGGCGGCGACGCCAGCCCCACCCTCCCCTGGGCGCGACGCATGAGCATCGCACTCCAACTGGCCCGGGCAGTGGAGTACCTCCACGACGGCTGCGCCCTCCCCATCGTCCACTGCGACCTTAAGGCCTCCAACGTCCTCCTCGATGGCCGCCTCGACTGCAAGCTCTGCGACTTCGGCTCCGCCCGTGCCGGCTTCGAGTCCGCCGTCAGCCAGCACCGCCTCCACCCCATGATGATGGGCTCCCCGGGTTACGTCGACCCCCACTACCTGCGCACCGGCATGGTCTCCAAGAAGGGCGACGTCTACAGCTTCGGCGTGCTGCTGCTGGAGCTCCTCACCGGCGCCGAGCCCTTCTGCTCAGAGAAGGGCCAGATGCTGACGGCGTCGGTGGGGAAGGCCCTCGCCTTCGCCGAGGGTAGCGGCGTCTGCGGGGTGCTGGACCGGCGCCTGGGCGGCCAGTACGACGCGGCGGAGACCACAGCGGTGGCGGCGGTGGCGTCGAGGTGCATCGGTGAGCGGCCCAGCCTCCGGCCGTCGATGGCGGAGGTCGTCAGGGCCATGGAGGCAGCGTTGTGCAGCTCGACCGCGGCCGTCGGCGCCAAGCCGTCGTGATCGCGGGGTGGCCCGATGCGATCCGGCCGGCGAGGCCGTTGCGGCGCGACCAGAGAAACCCCTTCCCCCACGATGGCACATGTGTAAATTGTGCTGAAAAAAAGGAGGAAAAGGACAAAAAGGTAAAAAAAAAACTTGTGCTTGGGGTACAAGGAAAGGTAACTAGAACTTGAAAAAGGAATAGTGAGGAGGGGGGAAAGCAAAAAAAAAGGCCCATCCGGCCATCCCTGCTGTGGCCCAGCCTGTGGGGCCATCAGCTGTGTAGGTGTAAAGAGGTAGATGTAATAATGACCTCCGAAAAAGGGTAGTTTAGTCATTTAAATGATGTGTATATACACGTTGGACAAAGCTGTGAAATTGCGACTTGCGAGAACCACATCATCTTTCTCTTCTCGGTTTTGACGACGGACTGTTGAAGTGGGACCATCTGCTTCGGGATCGTACGGCTCTGATCTGTAGTGGAGGAATAGGACCATCCGTGGACCTCTTTGGGTGTACTTAATTCGGTGTCCCCTCTTTTACCACACCGCTGGGGTTTACGTCGACATGAAGGCGTGGGTCCTCTCTCGAGTTCATAAATGTTGACGGAGGCTATTTTTTTTCCTCCATGCAAAACGAAATTAAGTCCATGATGGGTTTGCCCAATACTTTACCGACAACGAAGAATGTTGAGTCTACCTAGATTGAGATATTAGATTAATCAAACTCCAATAAACACCCAACTTATAGCTTTCGGAGCTGTAAGAATTGAATGTGAGTCGAATAACTCTTTTTTCATTAACGATCGCTTATGCATGAGATAAAAAAAAGGATGGTAGAAAGAATTATGATTAAATCACTTGGGCCGACGAAATTTGGAGCTTTTTAGTATTTGGCATAGGATGATATCAAGGCACAACCATTTTGGTCCCAACCTCTAAAAGGTGGGTTGTTGAGTTGGGTGTTACATCATCCGGGTAATGCCCCTTAAATTGCTTGGTGTCGCAAAACAACTCAGCTCTTATCTACGAAGGTTTTATATTTATTTCCATACATATATAGATGCCCACATTCGATGCTTCCTCATCATCCTCTTCTTTCTTTCTTCCTTCAAAGGAAGAAGCACGAGGCAACAGGGAAAAAGACAGAAAGGTGGAAGGCGTGGGAGGGAGATGCCATTCCCGGCGCCTTCCTCACATCCTGAGTTTTTATGACACACACAGAGGTCTTCAAAGTGGTGAAGGAGCTTTAAGATTAAACTAGCTGTCTGCCTATTTGCTCATAAGAGGCAGAGTATCTTTTGATCTAATCTAGTCACTGAGATAAAGTTTTCGAGATATTGCTCTCGACTTTGGAAATATATGGAAAAACGTAACCTTTATGGCCACAATCTTACCTCAATCTCTTCTTCTTGATTGGAGCTGTAGCAGGCAAGGTCACTTATTACACCCATCGAGGACCATGCATGGATGGGACAGTCACAGTTAAGCCCGGGCAATGATGGGACTGTTGAGGCAGGACAGACAGGCAGGGTAGCAACCTTTCACATGAATAATAATAGGTTTTTTAAATCTCTAAAATATGTGGTATTGGAATATATTTTTAAAATTTTTATATTATATTCTTTTACTTTTAAAAGTGAAAAAAACAATCAATTATATCTAGAGATGTTAAGTGGACTGGACCAGTTCGAAGGTCCAATTTTACACGAATTTGAATCAGATATTTTAACATTTTTTAAATTTTGAGTTAAGTCTGAACCGATTGATTAGAGACTGGATTGAATCCAGACTAGTTCAAGTTCGGTCCAGATTTGATCTATTATCACCTTAATTATATCTTCCTGCTCAACAATTTGTTAAAATGGAAGGAATATTTTGTTAACACGTAAATATAATTATTAAATAATAGATAAAAAATACTGAATATCTCTCTTCAAAAAGTTGGAGAGATGACTCAATCTGAATTGATAAGGTGGGAGGAGAGAGAGAGAGAGAGAGAGATCTGCAAGGGGAGTTCTCTCAACACCAAAAGTGTTGTAGAAGATAAATTAGTTTTTTACTATCTTAATTTAATTGTGGTTGGATTAAATAGATGAAATGAGGTGATAGAAATATATATGATGAAATATATAGAATATAAGATTATTAAAATATATTATGCATATTTCAAATATATATATTATATATATATATATATATATATATATAGATTAAGACTATATATGGAATTTTCTCATAATAATAATAATAAAGAATGAGAAGCCTCACTCTCACTACTGCGCGTGTTAGCTGGATGTGAGGGAAAGGGAGGGAGATTGGGGTGTGCAGGCCCACTGCAATGGCACAAAAGTGAGGAATCAGCAAGACTTACTTCGGTGTACTAGGATGAAAGCCAGGTTTAGCCTTTTCGATACTTGCCGTAGTTGGGTTGCAGCCTTTATTGGCTGCTGCAACAGGAAGAGAGGAAAAGGGAAAACCCAAAGCTGCTCAACTCTTAACTTGGCTACTGCGCTTAAACTGGGACTTAAAAAACTAAGGACTAGCTGAGCAGTAGGAGCATTCCCTGTTACAGAGCAAACAAGAGGTTAGCGCAGTCTTTTACCCACGATCCTTGATGCCCATGTCGGGGATTCGCTTTCTTGACCATGTCGGTAGAGCAAAATTTTTCATGGATTTGTAGTCCTCCAAATGAAAGATGCCTTTCTGCAACCCGCCCATCAAGAAAGAGATCACTTCCTAATGGCAAATGACAGCCCCCACCAGGGCAGATTCCTTCAGACAACCATCCCCTGCCACCCACATCTTGGATTGGAGTCTCTGAAAAGACCAACCACTGTCGTCATCACAGAGTTGGATTAGCGCATCAGCTTTCTCAGCCAAGTAGAGCTCATGTCCAAATTGTCAATGCTTGTTGTGTAAGCCCCTCTCTCTTTTCTTCACCTAATGGTGTAGCTTGTTGCACTTGTTCTTTAATCCTCTTTGTTTAGTGGCATTTAAGTTTAGCATGCTGTCATAACGAACTTTGTCCTTTTTTTTTTGCTTGCTTACTTTGTGCTTGTGTGCCCCCACAGCAGAATGGTCACCTGCCCAAAGCAATTTGCAGCCGTCGAGGTGAGGGGCCATTCTCACAAGTCACAACTCAGGAGCCCTCCTTTATTCCTTTATCCCCCTCCCCCCTGTACTTATCTCTTTCCATGGACCATTGGGGGGGGTGTACCGTCGATATTTATCCCCGGATCAAATCTTGCTAATCTCATCATCATGATTCTGAGGCATTTAGTTCTCTCACATAATACATTAATCACCCCCATTACTCCCCACTTGTGGTCCACTCGTTTTCCATTAGGATCGATTAAGACTTGTTAAGAAAACCCCCACCGGGCAGGGATGGGGAAATTTATGATGGGATCAACAGGGGAGAAAATGGTGTGACTTGTCGGCCACTTCTTGCCACCCCATTTCTGGTCGTTAAGAGTGAGTGTTTTCTAGAATCGAGCAAGACCCATTAAACTGGAAAAAAGAACAATTTTTTTTTAAAATTTATATGGGGGCCTCAACTGGCCATTTTATTGATAAAAGAAGGTAAAAACGGACGCAAAAGCTGCTTACAAATTGAGGGGCTTAGGTCAAACAAAGGCCATCCCAAAAAAAAGGAAAAAAAAATCAAGATAAGAGACTAAACGGTCAATACAAATAAGAAGTTCTAAGTTGGAGATGATAAGAACTAATGTTTACATAGACGAATGATCCCAATAAAAATCGAAAACTTAGACGATGAGAGCAACGGTCAGTATTATCATCTACACCTTCTTGATTTGACTCCTCTTCTGATGGGAAGAGCAATGCCGAGGAGGAGCAAGCAGCTGCATGCTGGATTGCTAACGCATGCCATGTTACATGTTTTAAAGTTGAAACCCAAAAGTGGGGTTTGGCACATGGTTGTAGTGAGGCAGGCACTTATATGTGTCTAGATCACTTGATAAAATCTAATTTGTCTTGTTGACCCGATTCAATCCGACCCTTAAGAAAGGGATAAGTTATGGGACATAAATTTTGAGGGTCGTCTCAAATTCGGATTGGGTTATTGGGATCCATAATCTCAAACAAGGCAGATCAGGGTTATTGTTAAGTCCCGAGAGAACATGATGCTGTGGGTCGAGTGACTGCTCGATTTAAATTTAGATTTCTAACACATCGCATAGACTTAAATGTAATAATTATATTACGTTCTTCTTCATCAAAAAAGAGTTAAATTAGGACTATAAATACATCCACTTACTCGAACTCGTATTATTTTACTATTCACTTTTCTATAAGAAATACTCATCGTAAGATGCTTCACGTAATAAAATTGACGTAAATTATTTGAAAAATAATTTTATTAGTGATGATAAGATTTTTTTTTCTCTTTCTCAAATAATAAAATATTTAAAAATAATTTAGATCAATTCTATCTTGCAATAAATATTTGTCTTTTAACTATAACCACCTTAGTATAAGAAGAAGTCATTAGTGCCATAGATCTGAAGTTGGGATCAAGTCGAATTAAGGTCAAATAACGTTTGCTAGATTTCAATTATGGACTTTGGATTCCTTTCCCCAAGAAGTTTGAAGTTCCCGCTCTCTTCTCTGCCTCCATCGAGAAGTCCCACCACGAAACAGAGCATAGGTAAGGGTCATCGACCTTTCTCCGGCGAAACGACAGCTGACGAGCACAGAGGGCGGGGCGGAGACCCTAATAAATGACATGGTGGACGGGCCAGGAGGTCATGGCGGCCATGTGAGGAGCCATGTGAGCATGTGGGAGGGGAGTTCTTCCCCCTCTTTCAACACCTTCCCATCCTCTCTGTGATACCGCTTTGCTTGCCCTGGCATTCTTCCATCGCACTATATTATTGTGCCCAGCGTTTATGTTGTTTGCCCAGTACGTGACCAGGTCAGAGGGCAGGTGTTTGTCAAAATGCCTAGCAGGCAGGCTGCCGCGGTCGCGTTGTTGTGTATGTACGTGGGGCGCAGGCCGCGCCACACCAGAGTCTCCACATGGCGAGCGAGAGGGGGCCTCCTTGTCGCTATCATGTGCCCGGTGTTTGCTGCCTTAGGGGTTCCCCTCTGTCCACCCGGCACCAGCTGCTTCGAGTCCCCTGCCCGGTCCAAAGTCTACAGCTTTACAGCACCCGGATAGCTCAGCAGCCGTCTTTATTTGCTCTCCCTCCCTCTCTCTCTTCAAGCAGACATGGGCATTCATGAAAAGTTTTCTCAGTTTCTGTGAACACATTGATTAGCACTGTTTGACTATACTCTTGTACAGTTAGAAGTCTTTGGATTGATTGTTGCGAGGGGAATGTGAAAGTACTGCAGTGTGCTCTCTCTCTCTCTCTCTCTCTCTCACACACACACACACACAAACACAGGGTAGACGAAAGCATTCATGGGACTTCTCTCCGTTCTATGTGAAGGCATTAATTAACAATAGTTTTTTGGTTGAAGAAGGCATTAGTTTTCATGGTTGGCACGACCCCTTGAACAGTATTCCGATTGTTCTAAAGGGAATGTGAACGTGCAGCAGGACGCGCTCCCTGCCCAGCGTTAAACAGGAAAGAACGTGGAGACGGAAGCATGCCTTTGTTTTCTTCCTCTGCTTCGTCTACGAATCTTGGGTCTGGTTTGCTAATTCAAATTAAGATCTCACTAAATATATATTAGATCTGCTATTGGATGTAAGAAAAGATATTATTTTATGAAGAAAAATATTTATTATAAGATGAGAGATATCATGTCTGACATTGTGATTGGTCAATGTGAAATACACTACTCGTATAATCACACGTATGGGGTGCATGACGGTTGTGCGTCGACATGACATATTTACTTGTAACAAATATTTCTCATATTAACGAAAGTACCTAACCCAATTATGAAGAATACACAATCAAATGCAAAAGTGAGTCTTTTTTATCGTAGTCTTTAGTTCAACAGGGAAATACATGCGAAGAAGTTTAACAACAGTCAAAGTGACATCATTTTTGGTTGTGGCAAACGTCGTAACGTTGTGATCTCATCTCACCAACGCCAACTACAGTAATCTATTAAAGGAGAAACCAACGTTATAAAAATCCCGTGCAAGCTTGGGATATTTTATTGCCTGTGGCTGTGGAGCCACGGTGCTTTCAGGTGCGGAGGAAGGGGCGTGAAAGCTTCTCAAATGTTTTAAACGCATCAAACACTGAGCCAGCAGCTCTTGGGGTTGCAGCTTTGCGTCCTTAAGTGCATGGTTTGGCATGTGCACTTCTCAGCTTTAGCCCTGTGGCCGCCCTCTTTCTTAAATGCCCAAGTGGGTATGCTATGGGGGGGACGAAATGGATAATTGTGATTATACAAATGTTTAGTGTTTGATGGCGTGTCCTTCCCTGGTTTGTTGGTGATTGGCCATTTGCTAATGCATAGTGATGTGATATGAGTTTAATGTTTCAGATCATTAACAAATTAACTTATATGCTTAATATATTGGAAGGTATAGTGGGTGCTTAATTTCATTTCTTCGTGATACAAAAGATCTATTTTTATACTGGTTAATTATGCTTTAATTACAATTCTTTTTACTAAGATGCTGTTTGTTTGTCTATAAAATACCGTAAGTCTATGATTTTTAAAATAACTAATTCTAAAATTAGTGTATTCTTATGATATTAATTAAACTTGAGATTTATTTGGATGACTGCAAAACATGCGAAAATATAACACAATCTACTAGTATCTTTTGTATAAAGAACAGCATGTGATTTCTATATTTTACTCATATAGGTATATGTTATTTTCAAAGATATAAACTAGCAACTGCTTTCTCTTCTTCTAAGAGTTCATCAATAGGCGGCAATGGGTGTTCTCCCTTGTTTGTCTCACTACCCAAGGGCCAAGCTAGAACCATTTGTGGTTGGCTACATCTTCAAATCTATTCGGATCAGATTGATCACATCATTGATGTTGTCTATGACAACAAGAAATTGTCATGGCTCTTTCAAAAAACAAAGCCATAGCTCGGCTAGAAGACTCAGAGCATCAAGAGGTCGAGCTGGCAGTCGAGACTTTCAACTCGGCCACCACGGTATCTTTGGATCAATTTTAGGCTCTTGCTCGCCATATCACTAACCTGAGAGAAGCCATGAAGGGTCTGGCCAGACCTTGCGGGAGCCTTAACCTAACAATTGGCATCCTCCTCTTAAGTCAAAGGAACCCCATCCAAAAGTTGCCCAAGATCCGCCCCCGATTGTGTCAACTGTCCCAAAACCTCCTTAGATGGTGGACTCTTTGGAGATTGATGCGGGAGCTTCCAACAACACATCGTCATAGCCCTCGGTTAACCTCTAATAAATAGCATCCATCACACAATGTCTGCCTCGGGCCCCCATGGTATTGGGGGCTAGAGAATAATAAGTTGAAAGAGGTTCAAAAAAGAGGTTCATGTGGCCCAATTAGTTGGCAGTAAGGCACTAGAAGGGGGGGGGGGGGGGTGCTGAATAAGATAAACATAAATTTGAAAGACAAAATCACCGTTTTTTAAAACTTTTGTTAATGAAAGTGATTGTGTGTAATAGAGAGTAGCAGTGCGGACGTAATTCAAAACAATTACATAATTGAACACAAGGATTATCCTAGTTCGGCCATTCCAAAATAAAAGTCCTACATTCAGTCTCCAATCACACTCTTGAGATCTTACTAACCTGTGTACAATCCCCTGAAGTATATACAGCACTCAGCCCTTGCTGGTCTTCTTCTCTTTTCAGATAATTACAGGTCAAGAAGCCAACCTTCTGTTACAATTCCCAGTGCGGTTCTACTGGAACAAATCCTAGTTAGATTCGTCCCTTAACCAAGAGGAACACAGAGTATAGACCCTCTACTGATCACCACCCCCCAGTAAACTTGTTGGTCCTCTCTTTACAACCCTTGTTCTTCTTTGAAAAGAAAGAACAGGGTATGGAGATCTAGTTTTGAAACAAAAAACTTAGCTTGCTTGATCTTCAACAGCAACCTGAGAGCTAAGAGGATTACAAAATAAACACATAGAAACTTAAACCCTCAGCTTATAGAATCTCCCCTAGATTATAATGATGTAGAGAGAGAGAGAGAGAGAGAGAGAGAGAGAGAGAGAGAGGCTTGAATGCTTGATAGCTGCTTGGTGCGCACACTCTTCTTGGACTTGAGTTCTTTCTCTTTTTTTTGAGTGTATGGTTTTAGGATGCTCACTGGATGTACACTCCTTGAAAGATTTTTCAGGTTTGCTCTGCTTGTTCTTCTGCTTGACTTCATCCTTTTGGAGCAGCTGAAGATATCGTTGGAGCTCTTCTAGCCGTTGTATTCTTCTTCTTCTTCTGCAACTACTGCTCTCTTTCTCTTTGAATCTAGCAGACTCTTGGCGTAGAGAGAAGTCTAGATATCTGTAAGCACAGAGAATAATGTTAGGTAAGATAGGTCATGTGTTAGTCAACACTCATACCTCTTGTGTAGAAGTCCACATTTCTAGCTGACATTCCTGCTATACTAGATAGAAGCTTTTTCTTTCTAGAAGGAAAGAAGAACTCCTTGAGAAATGCAAAAAGTAACTTTAGTCGGAGAAAATAATAAGTTTAAAACATATGAAGTACATTCGAAATTTATTGGCGCCAAAAACATTTTGAAAATCAATTGGTATGAATCATAACATCAATCAATATATTATGATATTCTATTCAACAATCGATATGAGCCATTACTTATAACATCAATCAATGAGAGAAGTTAAAGACAATCGATATGTTAAGATAATCGATCTAAGACAACAATTAATATACTAAGGGCAACGATATGATGAAGGCAATGATATACAACTTAACTGTAATCGATGTGTGAAGGCAATCGATGTGCCACTTAACTGTAATCGATACTTGAAGGCAATTGATATGATTCAAGCAAATCGACGTGCGATAAAGACAATCGATATGGACATGCTTAGCAATCGTTAGACTTAAAATAGTAATCGATATGAGACTTCAACTGGTCACTTCGATGATAATGAAGAGATAAAATATTACTAGTTGAAGTGAAGCTTCGACTGCCAACATCGACTCTTGAAGAAACTTCGATGGTTACTAGAGTTGATTTGGACTTAGAGGAAATTAGAGCATGCAAAAGATCATATGCGACATACAAACATAATGTTATAAGAGATATTCTTTAGTGATATTTATAGTGCAATTGATGATTATTTTTGCAGATGGTCATGCACATGAATGCACTTATCATTAAAGTATTTATATTAATGATATTGTGGTAGTGTGTTCCTGTTTGGGCTGGAGCCAAACGGGCCTCCATTGAGAAGAGGGAAGATGGTCGCCGGTAGCGGACGAAGGCCTACAAAACCAGAATAGAATCAGGGGGGCCCGGTTGAAGAAGCGGGGAGAACCCTCCGATGCCTAAGTCAGCGGACTGTGAGAAGGCTTCAAAGAGAAGGATTCAGTAGTGTGTTGTATTGTGCGCGAAGGTGTGTGTACCTCGCTGAGATTATGTACCTCTGTATGGAGGTTACCTGAGCCCTTTTATAGGCGAGGGATGCGGAATGGGACAGAACGTCCCTTAATGAAGCCAAACAGAGCGCGCCAGTTAGCGTCTACGGCGGGGAGTTATGCGCTATGGCGCCGTTGATGGGCTTGGTAGTTAACGCACCACTTGATCATGGGGCGTGCACGATGCAACCGTTGTAACCGTCGTGTAGAGGCGAAGGACTGCTTAGATTCTCTTGGGCGGAAGGTACCGAGCAGGACCTGTTCGGTAGGCTGGGGCCTGGACCGAACAGAATGAGGGGTGTCTGAAGATCACTCTTGGGGTCCTGGAGGTGCTCGGGTGCGGAGATCATCTTCGGGATCTTCAAGTTGCTTCCGAGGACACGTGGTACCCTGCGGAAGGGCTGCAGCATGCTTCGAGCAGGATCTGTTCGGTTGAGAAGTCCTGCCTGAGCGACCTGTGTGGTGCTCGGAAACTGTTGCTGGGACTCTTAGGCGTTTAGCAGTTGAAGTGTGTTCAGCAGCCGGTGGGCTGACGTCGAGGACACGTGGTGCGAGGGCCATAGCCGTCTTACCTTGCTGGATCATTATGGGCCTGCGGGCCTAAGAGGCTAGAAATAGCCTCTACACTTGCCCCCCACTCTCTCAAGCTTGCTCGGATTCTGTGTGACGGACCAGGGTATTTATACCACATAAGGCTCCATATCCAGATCCGCCTCCCGTGAACGGACCGAAGTCTCACAAGGGGTATCTCACACACGTATCCAGTAAGAATATAAAATACAACTACACAATATAAGACACAAGAAAGTACAAGTGCTCATACATACTTATAATAATTTACAATTGTCTCAACACATTAATACATGTCCCAATAAAAAAGACTACAACTACCTGGGGCATACTATGAGGGAGCACAAGCTCACACAACACTACTAACTCTTACTGGTGGTACAAGTCTGACACAATGTCTCCATAAGCCGAACCAACGGTATACCCTGAAAAGAACTGTAGGGGAATGAGCCTCAAAAAGTCACAAGCTCAGTAGGGGACCACCCAAAAACCACACACAGCATAGAAGAACCTCAACCCCAGAGGGTTTCACTGGAAATACCAATAGCCAAACCATGGCATGCTCACATTATTTACAATAAATAACAATTAAACAGAACCATAACAATAAATATAAAGTCCTCGAAAGAAACGTGGGACTACAGGACTAGTACAATATGCTAGTCTGCCCAACATCTGCAGTGCCTAAGCCACAGTCTCACCAGCACACTGCTACAAACAACTGGTCGCCTTAGCTACAGACCACACAGGCACACCTCTGCATAGGCCACAAGCTTCACAAGCGAATTCTAATCGCACACAAAGGGTAACATGACTGCTAACTAGAAGCTTACTTCATTACATCCGAAATCACATACGTCGGAAGTCACACACAGGCAACAGAATTGCTTCAGCAAGCCAAACCATCACATACTAAAATCATAAACAAAGCTTCTTCCTGTTTGGGTCAACTTCTTCCTGTTTGTTTTCCTTATATAAGAGAGATTGTTGGATTGTTAATGAGATATGAGGTTATTAGTGAATGTAAGGGAGATTGTGGATTATTAATGAGATATGAGGTTGTTTGGATTATTCCACTGTGTAATGGTTTGTTATTTATTCTCGCTCTCTACTATTTAATAATGGAATCCCGCTCCGATATCCGCGTCGGGGCGTTACAGTTTTGTGGTATTAGAGCCTAGGTTATTTTAAGTATAGGATGATCTAGGTTTGACCTGCCTTGACTTAGAGTCTAATTTCATACCTACGAGAGATGGGTAGAACCAAGGGTAAAAAGATAAATAGATTCACACATGCACAACTTAGTGCAAACTCAATTAACTTACATTAAATATTTTTCGTGTGAAGGAACTTAAACATCAACTATGGCAGTGGAGCGTGCTCAACTCCGTGACATGCAGCAGACTATCCAAGCAGCTTACTCAAGCTTTACTTCAGGCTGCTGGGGCAATCAATAACAACAACAACAACCGAGGAGCTGGAGAATTGCACCGGAACTTCCGCAACCTGAACCCGCCTCGATTCACCGGTACCACAGACCCTGATGAGGCCGAGAACTGGCTCAAGGAGACTGAGCGTATTTTCCGCGTTATGCAATGCGCGGATGGAGATAAGCTTTTACTTGCCACATTCCAGCTTGAAAGAGATGCCCGTGCGTGGGGGGAGTCTGTTGAGGCTACCCGAGCAAATGCACAGTTCACATGGGAGGAGTTCAAGGAGAACTTTAAACCAAGTACTTCTCTGAAAGAGTCCAAGAGAGGAAGGCCTCTGAGTTTGCTGCATTGAAGCAGAGGAACCTCACAGTTGCTGAATACGAAGCACAGTTCTCCCGATTAGATCGATACTCCAATCATCTGGTCAATACAGAACGAATGAAGGCAAAGAGATTCCTTAATGGGCTTAGGCCCGCTTACATCACGCAACTTGCGCCATTTGATATTCAGACCTATCCAGAGATGGTCAGGAGAGCAGAATGCCTGGAGGATGCGACTGAACTCACTGAGCGCATCAAGGGTAGAATGTTCAGGAAAGAGCAAACTTTCAGATTATTGAGCAAGCCTACTAACGGCAAGAAAAGGCCGTTAAGTATCACTGACGAGCCAAGCCAGGAGCGGAAGCCCAAAGTCCCCGCCACTACTACTCCGAACAACAAGCCCAGATGCAAACATTGTGACAAGCTTGGTCACACAACAGAAGAATGCTGGAGGAAGGCAGGTGCATGCCTTCGTTGTGGGAGCCGAGAGCATCGGATTCCCGAATGCCCATTACTGAGGGAGAATGAGAAGCGTCCTGCGGGACCAAAGAAGCCAGACGGACTCCATGCCCTGCAAGGGGTAGAGACCACCGAGGAGGGTGGAGTTGTGGAAGGTACACTACATACCAGTCTTTTCTCAATCAGCATTTGTTTTGTTTGATACTGGCGCAACATATTCATTTATATCACAAGCATTTGCTGATACCTTAAATTGAAACCTGTATCTATGACATTTGAATTACCTGTCACAACACCCTTAGGAGAAAAGGCTCAATTGAATAAATATTATCCATTGGCTGATGTTAAGATTGGTGAACTCAATCTAAGAGCTGACTTGATCTGTATGCCTATGGAGGGCTACGATGTTATTCTGGGAGCCGATTGGCTATCCACGTATGGGGCTATCGTGGATTGTCGAAGAGGGAGATTTCATTCAGTGAATTCCCTAAATTGACCTTCACAGGACGTAGACACAAGAGGCACTTGTCTCTCGTATCTGCTATCAAAGCACATAATATGATAAGAAAAGGGAGTGTGGCATTTCTTACTGCAATTGTAGTTGAAAAGAAAGCAGTTAAGATATTAGACATCCACATATTGCAAGAATACCCAGATGTGTTTCCTGATGAGCTGCCAGGCATACCACCTGAAAGAGATGTCAATTTCTCAATTGATCTCATACCTGGAGCTGCACGGTCTCACGTCAACCCTATAGGATGCCCTGCTGAATTGAAGGAATTGAAAGAGCAATTGATGGAACTGTTAGAAAAAGGATTTATCAGGCCAAGTACTTCTCCTTGAGGAGCACCAGTGTTGTTCATCAAGAAGAAGGACGGATCTATGAGGTTGTGTATTGATTACAGACAGTTGAACAATCTTACTATCAAGAACAAGTACCCTCTGCCGCGTGTCGATGAACTATTTGATCAGATATCAGGAGCAAAGTATTTTTCTAAGATTGACCTTAGATCGGGATATCATCAGATGAGAATTAAAGATGCAGATATCTACAAGACGACTTTCAGAAGCAGGTACGGTCATTATGAATTTGTAGTCATGCCTTTTGGACTAACAAACGCTCCTGCAGCTTTTATGCAATTAATGAACAGCATCAATCGACCACACCTCGACAAGTTCGTCGTGGTTTTCATTGATGATATTCTCATATACTCCAAGACCAAAGAAGAGCATGAGGAGCATCTGAGGATTGCTCTGCAGATTCTGCGGGACAACAAGCTCTACGCCAAATTGAGCAAGTGTGAATTCTGGCTCGAGGAGGTGTCATTTCTGGGACATGTTATTTCCAAGGATGGTATCGCTGTCGATCCTTCCAAAGTAGAGGCTGTAACGAACTGGGAAAGGCCGACCAATGTCATTGAGATAAGAAGCTTTCTTGGACTGGCGGATATTACAGACGGTTCATCAAAGACTTCTCCAAGATAGTTGTACCTCTTACATGTCTTACGCGGAAGGAGAATCCCTATGTCTGAAGCAAGGAGTGCGAGAGAGCTTCCAGACACTGAAGCAGTTGTTGACATCTGCACCTGTCCTCTCATACCAGTCAAAGGAGCAGGATTCTCAGTCTACACTGATGCATCTGGAATCGGTCTAGGATGTGTACTAATGCAGAATGAGAAAGTAATAGCTTGTTCTTCAAGGCAGTTGAAGCCACATGAAGTCAATTATCCTGTCCATGACTTAGAGCTAGCTGCTGTGGTATTTGCACTCAAATTCTGGAGGCATTACCTGTATGGGGAACAATTTATTGTCTACTCCGACCACAAGAGTTTGAAATACTTATTTTCTCAGAAGGAACTTAACATGAGACAACGAAGATGGCTGTAGTATTTAAAGGATTTTGATTTCAACATTCAATATCACCTAGGTAAAGGTAATGCAGTAGCTGACGCACTTAACAGAAAGCTAGTAGCTTCATTATCATGTTTAGTCATGGGCGAGATGCAATTGTTAGAACAGTTCGCCAGTCTAGATCTGAACATCGAGAAGAGAAGTGATAAGATGATTAGTTGCCAATTTAAGAGCTCAACCCGATATATTTGTCGAGATCAAAGAGCAACAAGCAAATGATCCATTCCTGGTCCGAGTCAGGGAGACCATAGCTGACAAGCCAGATTTCTCCATCACTGAGGATGGAAGGATTTTATTCCCAGCCAAGACTTGTGTGCCTGACAATGAAGAGCTGAAGAGAAAGCTAATGGACGAAGCCCATAAGACCAAGTACACAATTCACCCAGGTGCAACCAAGATGTACCAAGATATGAAAATGTCATTTTGGTGGCCAAATATGAAGCGTGAGGTCGCTGAGCATGCCGCGCACTGCCTCACTTGTCAGCAGGTAAAAGGAGAACACCGTCGTCCTATGGGTGTACTTAGACCCTTGGACATACCTGAATGGAAGTGGGAAAGCATCGGAATGGATTTCATCATGAGTTTACCCCGAACTCGTGGTGGACTTGATGCTATTGGGTCATTGTGGACTGATTGACAAAGTCTGCACACTTCTAGCAATTCGAAGTGTCTGGAGTGTTGATGTGCTTGCAGCTTTGTATGACAAAGTCCGCACAAGTAATCAGCTATGATGACATTACCCTGAACAAGATATGACCTATGAAGAAAGGCCAGTGAAAATCTTGGGCAAGAAGATGCAACAGCTTCGGAATCGGTCCATACCCGTGGTGAAGGTATTATGGAGAAACCATGAAGTCGAGAGGCCACGTGGGAACATGAAGCATTATTGAGACGGAATTATCCGGAGTTATTTAGTAAGTCATTCTTCCTCTTACGATCTTATGAATTTGGGGACCAAATTCTTTTAAGAGGGAGATGATGTAGTACCCTGGATTTTTGAAATCCAAATAAAATAAAAAATTATTATTTAATAAATGAGATAAATCAATTAAATTAGAATAAAGAGAGGAATAAATAAGATTTGAATGAAATAAAAGGAATTTAATGAATAACCCATTAAGCTAAATTAGTAGTGGGTTAAACAAATGGTCCAAACCAAATAGATTGGGCCAATTAGTGATAGCCCATCTGGGAGAAGATGTAATTAAATGAATTTCGTATCTAATTAATTAATAAATAGTAAAAGACTAAAATAAACACTAAATAAGTCATGTTTATCTCAAATAAGAGTCTCTAACCCATCCTAACCCCATTGGCCACGAAATTAGGCCCCTCCCTATCTTATTAGATGGATAATAGCAAGAAAAATAGGTGATAATTATGAAAATTTGAAATTAAATGAGGAGGAAAGAGTTTTAGGTGATTTAGAACTCTACAAGCTATCAAAACACACCTCATTCGACCCTAGCACCCCACAATTTCGTGCTAAGATTTGGAGACGAAGAGGAGAAGATTTGGACGTTGGAGCTCAAAGGAGAAGGGTGGAGCAAGGGTTTTTCCTCTTCCTTTCTTCGTCACCGAACCCTAGCTTTTCTTATCAGTACCAAAAGGTAGGCAATCTCTCAAGCTAAAATCGTGAAATAATTACCCTAGGTAGACTATCTTGTCTATTCATCTAGTACTCTTTTGAGACTCTTGAGCTGTTGTGGCTCCTATTGCTTGTACTATACATGACTGTCTAGCACCATAATATGGGTCCGGTGATCCTACTGACTCGAATGCATAATGTGCAGGGCACAGAGAGTGTATGAGGGGCTCCAATCTAGTCCTGGGGGCAGAGAGCCACCTGAAAATACCTGCAGGGGTTAATGACGGTGTTCTGCATTGCATCGGTTCTGACTATACTATTTTAGCTAGACATCTAATTGTTATAATATTAGTCTGAGGAGCTCAGACATACTGTGCTATCATGAAATGGCTACTGTCCTAAAGTGACTATTGCCGTACTCTTCTAGCACTGTGGTGCAACCATACACGTTATCTCGTTACACGTTATCTCTTTACACGTTTCTTTTACACATTATCTCTTTTTGTGCTATCCGTTATATGGTCATTTCTCTATCAACCTAGTTTTGTCATACTCTTGAGAAATGTATTATCGTTCACATGTTATCGCATGCTATCATTCTTTTGATATAGTATGTCATCAATCTCTTGTTATCTTGCGCTATTATACTCTCTTGACTATACTTGATCGTTCTCTCTAGTTAACATGTGTTACAAGACATTAATAACTTAAAGCAGGCTTGTTTACACGAGATATTAAGTCCTATACTGAGCGTTATCGCTCACCCTTTATTATTTGTTTGTGTTTTCAGGTGAGTCAAGTGATGACTTTACACACATCAACGGGAATGGACTGGAGTGATGAGCGATCTGGAGTCATAGCGACGGAATGTCCTTAGTACCTTAGAGTTGTTTAGATATTTGTTTAGTTACCCTTTTCAAATGTAATGAAGTCATTGAGCCCTATGTTTGGCTCTGAATTAGTGGTTGTAATAGTTTAGATGAATTGTCAATAAAATGATGAGTTTTATTACAATTATTCATTAGGTACTCTGATATTTGCGAATGTATGCGCAATTTACGTTACCATACACGTTGTTCATGCCTCCCCGATTTATTCCGCTGCTAAATTGACGGGGCATGACAGTTGGTATCAGAGCCAGGATCCTTATTAAGATATTTTAGGTCTAGGATGTTAGGTGAATGCCCTAACACGTGTCATGTCACCCACCATATATAGGAGGATTGGGTAGAACCATTGTTAAGATCTAATTACATATATATATACATGCATCAAATTAGTAATACTTTAGCACAAAAAGTTAAAAAAAAATTAAATGTTATTGCTCGCAGGAGATTAGTGGATATGTCTGGTGAGCGGGCACAAATGTGGGACTTGCAAAAGACCGTACATGGGTTAACTCAAGCCCTTAACAACGTGATCAAGCAGGAGTAAGAAATGAGCAGGAGAATGATACGGGAACTTTCAACGAATGAATCCACCTAGGTTTAATGGAACTCCAGATCCCGATGAAGCTGAAAATTGGGTGAAGGCGATGGAACGGATCTTAGAGTTATGCATGTACAGAGCAGAAGAAAGTCCTTCTGGAAACCTTCCAATTGGACCGCGATGCTAGAGCTTGGTGGGAAGCCGCCAGTCGGTAATTACCCAACGCCAACATAGAGTGAGATAACTTTTAGAACTCTTCAACACCAAATATTTTTCTGAAAGGATCCGTGAGAAGAAGGCAAATGAATTCGCCAATTTGAAACAACGAATAATATCTGTAGCAAAATATGAAGCACAATTTGAAAGACTAGAACAATATGCACAACATTTGGTGAGTACAGAGAAAATGAAGGCAAAGAGATTCTTAGAAGGATTGAGACCTGTGTTCTGGGAAAAGTTGGCTCCGCTAGACATTGCGGTATTCAGACATGGTATTGAGAGCTCAAATAGTAGAGGACACTATGGGACTTCTTGAAAAGATCCATAGAAGAAAGTGTTGAAAAGAGAACGTGATACCCATTCCAATGATAATAAAGGAAGAAATACAGTAGATAGTAAGAGAATGAAAGGAGAAGTGAAGTAGAAGGAATTATGTAAATTTTGTAAAAAGTCAGGGCATCAGATTGATAACTGTTGGAAGAAATTGAGCAGATGCTTGTGTTGTGGAAGTCAACACCACCGAGTCATCAACTGTCCAAAAAAGAAGAACCAAACTCCACACCAAAGATGGTTACAAGTTCTTGTGGATATAAATAATGTCAATCAAAGGGGACAAGGTACCATCACTAAACCCTTAGTTTGAAGTTCATATTATTTTCTGATAGCAAAGCCCTAAGTGGGGAGATGATGGAATGAGATATTCAGAATAGGATTGGTAGTCGTATAATATCATATGAATTTCGGGACCAAATTCTATTTAAGTGGGGGAGGATATGTAGAACCCCGGAAAATCCATTTATTAAAATTATGGATAAATTGAAAATTTATCAATTAATAAATTCAACCAGTTAAAAAGAGTACACATCATTATTGCATGCGTATAAACCCATATAAATATTTATAAAATTAGTAGTTATACTCTAAATAATATTCTCTAATGACCCATCATCAAATTTGAATATAGAAAAATCATTTGAATCAAGTTTAAGAAATTATGCGACTTATTAGCGTAATAAGGAATAAGTCAAAGAACCCATTATTTTATGAGCCAAACTGGATTATAAATAAAAATAAACATGTGAGTAAACTTTAAATAATATGGGATGATAGTCCATTTGTTATTGGACCAATGAACAATCTTGGCCCATGAATAAATTTTTAATAAAAAGGTAATTAAAAATCTATTAAGTAAAGTAAGTACATGGGTTGTACAATTTAGCTCACACGAGTTATTGGGCCAAGGGTAAGAGCCCAAATGATAAGGATTAGAAATATTGGCATGAATAATATTTAATCGAATTACAATATGAAATTACTTGAATAAGTGTGATAACGAGATTTACATAAGAATAATGAGTGAATAATTGGAATTAAATCAATACACATTAAGTTAAATTGGTAATGAGTTTTATTAATAGTCTTAACATGGTGTTGGGCCCAAATATGAAGAGCCCATCATGAAATAGAAGTTAATTGAGTGAAATTCGTATTAAATATATTAATAATTAGAAAAGGGATTAGATAAATAATAGATGAAATATATAATATATATATATATATATCCCTAAAAAGAGTCCTAGACTTACCTAACAGGGTTGTCCACGAAATTAGATCTCTCTCCAAGCCAATTAGTGGATAAATGCTAGAATATGGGAGATAAATGTGAAAATTCGGAGTTAATTAATAAATAAATTAAAAGGGGTAAGATAAATACTAAAAAGGGTTATAAATATCCTAAAAAGAGTCCTAATCCTATCATAAACTATTACCCACAAATTTAGACTTCTCCCCAAGTCTATTAGGTAGATGAAAGCAAGAAATTGTGTGATAAATGTGAAAAATTAAGAGTTTGAAGGAAAGAGGAGTTTTAAGGAAGGAGGACTCTTACACAACTAATGGACCTCTAATTCGTATCTACCAAGCCCCATTTTCGTTGATGGAGCTTTGGAACACAAGAGAAGGTGGCTAAGGACGAGGAGCAAGGTGAAGATGGAGGTTTGGAGCAAGAAGAATTTGGAAATTCGTCATCCCCAAAACCCTAAGATCTTTACAGCGTAAAAAGGTAGACAATGTCTCAAGCTAAATTCATGTAAAAAATTATCCTAGGTGGACTTCATGAACCTCTTCAAAAGCCCTCTCATCTCGTTGTATTTCGCTCGTCCATTTGGGTGAATTAATTGCTTGCAACCCTCCTATTACCATGAACTTGAATCCTCATGTTTGCTCTATACCCCCGCATGTACTTGTTCTCATGCCATGAGAAAATTCTCATATATATTATATCATATTAGCTTTCAAATGCCCCTAGTTTTGCTCTATTTTGATCTCCCATGAAGGAGAATTAATCGTTTGAATCTCTGTCAGATCCATGCATCCAACCCTTCATGTTTACACTTAAACCTTCAGCATACATGACTCCATGCCATGAGAAAATTCTCATAAATACTACATCATGTTAGATTTTAAACGCCCCTAGTTTGCCTAATTTTTATCATGTATCCATCTCTAATAATTCATTGAACCTTGAATGTGCATGTTAGGTCATCAAAATGTAAATTGATCAAAGTATGTCTAAACTTGGTCTATTTTCAATTAATTTCACATGCTGATAGATCTATGTGTCTACTCTCGTTAAAAACTAGTTTTGTGATTTTTGGTGCAATTTTATGTTGATTTACAAGTACCCTATATCAAATAAGATCCGCCCTGGAAAAAGGGCCGGACCCTTCTGATATCGCGACGGCGTGACCCGCCGCAATATCGGCCGGGTCGCGCCCCGCTGTCACGTCGCGTTAAGAACATGGCGGCTTGCGCTGTCTCGTTCCCACCCCCGAATTGGGCCAGGCAGGCCGATTCAGCTGTCACGCCCGGGACCCCCGTCGCGATCGACCTGAAGGCGCCGGGTAGCCCCGTCGCGACAAGAGAGTTAACGTGCCAGTCACCTCTGTCGCGATCTGACCGCGACAATCGTTGGCGTCGCGACCTTACTATTGTTCCCAGAACAAGTATTACATTTATGTCCCCGCTATTAATGTCAATTTAACTCTGTATAACCCTAATAAAGTACGGTCGTGCTATTAACGGCCTGTAAATTATCATGAGTTTATTGACATGAAATCAATTAAATTAAAGAGCTACGTGCACAATCTACTTGTTCTCATGATTTTTATATTGCACCCACTTAACATTATGTTGTCATCTGAACTATAAATTACTCATATGTAATCTGGTAATTAAGTGAAATTAATTACCTATTTTCTTATTATTTAAAAGACACAGTCTTTGTTTATTCGACGGATTTAACACCGTTATCCAGTCCCTCTGTCTTCAAGCACTCACGCGAGGCAAGACGGACAATATTTCGTTACACACTTTCTCTTGACTTGGAACCACCTCCCAATCAGGAATACCTCAAATGGGCCAGAGGACTCCTTGTCAAGCCTCCGTAGTCTTCTTGCTTTGGCGCACGCCATTGCCGACAAGCTGGTTGTACCTTAAATCTCGTTACACTTTTAGGATCAGTACGATCCAAACGGCCTTAGTGAGATTCTCTCTACACTACAAAAAGAAGAGCATATGTCAGTGGTTTGGAGCCGCTGCCAAATGTCCAGAAAACGCTGACATATTGTTATGTCCGCGCCTCTCCAGGCGCTGCCAAAGCCGCTGACAAAAACCCCGCGGACATAACTTATGTCAGCGCTTTACATGTAGCCGCTGCCATATAAATATTTATCCGCGCCTACTGCGGCCGCGGCCATAAAGTACTATTGGCAGCGGTTGGGACCACCGCGGCAATAGATTATACAGCAACGGCTGGAAGCCGCGGCCAATAAATGTTATGGCCGCGGCTTACAGCCGCGGCCATATATTTTTGTCAGCGGTCTTAGGGCAGCGGCCATATGTCCATTTTTGTCAGCATGTTGTAGCCGCGGATATATGTTCTTTTGGCAGCGGCTATTGAGCCGCTGACATATGATCAGAAAGAAAAAAAAAATTATTTAAATACATACAACACTCTATACTCACATGTGAACCACCTGAATCATTCAATTACATATATTATCATTGAGCCACCACCCAGGCTCGCTGGATCATTCAATCACATATCATTGAGCCACCACCCAGGCTCGCTGGATCATTCAATCACACATCATTGAGCCACCACCCAGGCTCGCTGGATCATTCAATCACACACATATAATATAATGCGTAAAAATTGTTATACAAATATCCAGAACAATAGAAAATATGAATGTGTAATAAAATAAGGGGGAAATCAAGAGACAGGAACATCATGATCTAAATAATCATCTGCCGCCTCATCTGTCTCAGTGTCGCTCTCGCTCTGAACTGGAGGAGGTACAGGTACAGGCTGGGTACGTGCCTGTGACGCCTGTATCTGGGAGAGGAGTACGCTCATCTCGTCCACCTTCGAGGCTACACTCTGCAATTGAGAAATCTGTTCTTGCATTTCATTCATCTTATCTGCCTGTGCTTTCAATTTGTCTTCTTGTACTTTTAATTGTTCTTGCATTGCCTTTCTCGCTCTGAATAGGCAGACGGTCCTGCAGATGTAGATCCATACCATGTCCTCAACGTCTCTCCACTCCCTGCGCAGCGAACACGCCCAGGTCGATCTTTTCCCATGACTGAAATGAAGGCGTCCTCGGGAGTCTGGCTCTCGGCATCAATGTCAGACGGAGCAATCATTTCACTCATAGCCTCCTACAACAAAAGGTAGAGAAAAAAATATTAATTATACAACTATTGTAATGAAAACATATTCACATAAAATAAATAGAAATAAAGTTTCTTACATATCGTCTCCTGCTCTCCTCATCTACCCAACTCTCAGTGCCGTCAGGTAAATTTTTACATCGACCCATCTTGAATACCTCAAGTCGATGCGGAGTACGTCCATGCATTAGAGACTGTTTAAATAAATAAAGACATATAAGTAAGTAATGAATAAAAGGGATAACATAATTCATAAAGCATAACTCACAAAATCACTCATCAACTGATAATGAGAAGTCCTGCCCCGTCTATATGACATAGATTGAGTGGCACGATTTTGCTTATTTCGATCAGCAATCCTCTAAAAAGACAAGAATAGACAGTTATTGTTCCATTTATAGAAACAAAATAATCATAAACAATTATATTCTAAGCATTTTAAATATTACCCTCTCATCCCCAGTAGTCCACAACTCGCACATTGTTTGCCAATCGGAGGGGTCAACCTGCTGGGACGGATGCAATCGCATCATCTAAAGGCTTCCCATTAAAATGCTGACATGAAAAATAAAATTTTGTCAATATATAAACAAGTATATAAAATAAAGTACATATGAAATGAAATAGTATATTAACTTACTCTTTTTTTTGCTTGCTACGCCAGCTGCGATGCATGGCGCTCATGTGAGCAAGCATCTCCCTATCTGTTTGGTCTGTGCGATCCCACTGATATGTCAACTGCAAAACAAAGTCACTGAATTATAACAAAAGCATATGCATATATATTATTCAATTTAAATAATAATTACCTGCAGATCTCTGAATATAAACTCCTTAGTCGCAGCAGGCAGCTTCGCAAAGTCTTTTTGCCAAATCTTACAATATATCTTTGATACAACGCCCATGCGACTAGTAAAGTGATCTGCAGTAGGGCCGACGCCATAGCCTCGGACAAGAGAGACATTCCATTGTTGTCCATCAGGGCATCTCCTCTCCGTAACTCCCCTAGTCGGCCCTCGACGGCCATGACCCCTCCCCCAAGGTCGTGCAGATGGACCTGTTGAAATATAAACATTAAACATCATTAGAGAATATCTATTAAACAATGAATATAAAAGTTACATGAAATTAAAATATGAACCTGCTACAGAAGATGCAGATGCCGCCGAAGAGTCCTGAGGGCTGGAAGAGGGAGGTATCTGCTGTACAGTGAGAGGTAGAGGAAGCTGCTGAGAGGTGGGAGCGGGAGAGAGCCCCTGAAATGTGGGAGGGGGAGGCATCGCCTGAAAGGTGGGAGGGAGAGGGACCGATAGAGTCCGAAGCCTCCGTGGGCGTGAGCCATCACGAGAAGAGCGCTCACCAGTGGAAGTCATCTGTTACAAAAAATTGTTAGTAAACATGTAAACATAACAAGTTAAAAAATTTATTTGAAGCATGCACAATATAAATACTAATGTAAATAAATCACCTAAATGTCAATATAATCGTCCACTCTTACGCTACTTTCTTGACATAGATCCACATCTTGAATTTCTCCTCTAATGGGAACATCAATCAGATTGTCCTGAAACGCTTCGTCACTTGGTTCTATATCATTCTCAGGAGCATCATCTTGCAAGTCGTAGTAATCACGCGGACGTGCTTTGACAGGGATGATCCATCCTTCTGTTGTGTTATCATTGACATAGAACACCTGTTCCACTTGACTTGCCAGGGCAAATGGTTCATCTGTATTGAGTCTTTGACGAGTGTTCAGACTGATAGTTCCATATTTATCTATTTTAAATCCTCTGTCTTTTCTATAAACATCCCACCAGTCACACTCAAATAAAACAACACGTCTTTGATTATCAAAATATATTTCCAATACATCATTTAGACGTCCATAATATCCATCACATCCGGATTCAAGTTCCGCATTCACTATAACTCCACACAACTGAGTGACCTTTGTTGCATCAATAGATGATGCACGAAACCTGAATCCATTGACAATATAGCCCGAGTGTGAACGCACAAACCTTGAAGGTGTTCGTGCCAGACAGTATATATCAGGAGTACACCGAGGATCATTTGCATCGTACAAATCTTTCACATAAATTGGAACCACTTCAAGAAATTCCTTTCTGTGTGGCTTGAACTCTCTACACATCTCTTGTGTTCAAAAAATATTCATCGATATCTTCAATCTGTTTAAGAATGTACAGATGTGCCTTCTCAACTTCTTCTTCAGACAATATACGACTATTACCTGCTCCTCCTAAGAAACGTCCTGAAGACTTGAATATCGAACAACCGCCTTCATTATTGTCTTCAGATGGGACATCAAAGTTTCTTTCCCTTCGATTAAAGCGAGTGTCAATACCCTCCATATACATAGAACAAAATGAGATTGTTTCCTCCATAAGGTAGCCTTCAACAATTGAACCTTCTGGATGTGCCCTATTTAAAACATATTCTTTCAATTTCTTCAAAAATCTCTCTATAGGATACATCCATCGGTATTGAACTGGTCCCGCAATTCTCGCTTCATATGCAAGATGTACAACCAAATGAACCATGACATCAAAAAAAGACGGTGGAAAAATTTGCTCCAACTTACATAATGTTACTGCAATATCACCTTCCAATGTAAGCAAACGATCAGATTGAAGAACTTTGGAACAGACATCTCTAAAATATATGCTCAACTCTGTAATTGGGTCTGTGACATCTTGATTCACAATACCACGAATCGCCAAAGGCAATAATACTTGCATGTATATATGGCAATCATGACTCTTTAGCCCTACCAATTTTCGACTTCCAATATCTACACATTTCATCAAGTTGGAGGAATATCCATCTGGAACTTTTATATTACGCAGAAAGTTGCACACAGCCGTTGTCTGCAATCTGTTCAATGTATATTCTGCCGCTGGTAACCTGGTCTTATTTTGACTGTCTGTTTGTGGATGGAATTCTGGTCTTATTCCCCACTGTGCCATATCTAACCGTGCATTCAGACTGTCTTTGCTCTTTTCCCCACCAAGAAGATTCAAAGTTCCCAACAAATTGTCACATACATTTTTCTCAATGTGCATTACATCCAGGTTGTGCCGAATGAGTAGATTTGACCAGTACGGCAGCTCTCTAAAAATATACTGTGTTTCTTCCATCCCTCTAAATTCTTGATATCATTCTTAAAATCTTTTCAAATCTGATATGAGGAAGTTGAAGTTGTTGACTCCACATTGCAGCACCCGTTAACACTTCTGGACGGTTACGACGTTCAGTCACGCCATCAAATTTGTGTCGATATTCACGCCTTCTCCATCTATGACTGATTGGCAAAAATCGTCGGTGCCCTAGAAAAACAAAATTTCCGACAATTTTGCAGCCATTTTGAAGTTGTATCATAATGACATGATGGACATGCACGCTTTCCTTTGGTACTCCATCCTGATAAATTGGCATATGCAGGAAAATCATTGATCGTCCACAGCAGGGCAGCTCTCATTTTAAAATTCTGTTTCTTTGAAGCATCATATGTTTCAACACCGTTGTCCCACAAATCTTTCAATTCTTCTATCAACGGTTGTAAATAGACATCGATATCATTTCCAGGACTTTTAGGACCTGGAATAAGTAATGACATCATCATAAACGTCTGCTTCATACACATCCATGGCGGCAAATTATAAACTACTATCATCACAGGCCATACACTGTATCTGCTACTCATCATCCCAAATGGATTGAACCCATCAGTCGCTAAGCCGAGTCTCACGTCGCGAACCTCTGCCGCAAAATCTGGATATTGAGCATCGAAATGTCGCCAAGCTTCAGAGTCAGCAGGATGTCGCATAGTTCCATTTTTCGAGTCCAATCGGCCATCTTTGTGCCATGTCATCCACTTGGCAATCTTAGAAGACATGAACATTCTTTGCAATCTATCTTTCAATGGAAAATAACGCAATATTTTATATGGCACCTGTTTGCGACGTCTCTTCTTCAGGCTACCTTGTTGCGTATTTTCTTTGTACCTAGGAGCATTACATGCTGGACATCGATCCCTATGTTCATGTTCATTTCGAAACAAGACACAATCATTCTGACAAGCATCTATCTTCTCATGACCTAACCCAAATCTTTCATAGTCTTCTTCAATTCATACCATGTTCGAGGTAAATTAGCTCCTTCTGGTAATACTTCTCTAAGCAACTCAAGAAACATTTCCATACAAGAAGCTGTCACTTTGTTCATAGTCTTAATGTGTAATAGTTTCAACAGAAATGTCAATTTTGAAAATTTGACACAACTAGGATATAATGGTGTTTGAGCATCTTCTAATAATTGATAAAAATCTCTTGCTTTCTCATTTGGTTCATGTTCCTCTGCTCTTCCCTCTATTTCAGCCTCTTGTAACTCCTGCAACATTTCTATTGTTGTATCAATCTGCACTTCCATTTGTGCTTCATTAGCAGACGGGCTAACTTGCTGAACATGAACTATCGGTGCCTCTCCATGACATACCCAATTGGTATACCGTGTCCAAAATCCATCTACTTTAAGATGAATTTCAACATCCATCCGGGATAACTTCACTCCGTTAACACAGTTACGACACGGACATTGTATGAACTCATAATTCTGTCCATGTCTAAAACATTGTCTTTGCTCATCAAAAGCAAATTCCAAGAACTCATCTACTCCTTTCTCATATCTAGGATCCAAACGATCTCTAAGTTGTATCCAACTCTTATCGAGTCCTGCCATTTTTGGATGCAATAGTTCTGCATTGACAATAACCCATCAGCCTAACTTGTACCCAAACGATGTCTATGTTGTATCGAATAAATATGAATTAACCGACAATTCAAAAAAATATTCGACAGCACCTCCCCTATACCGGGAGCATTTTCACACATACCTTCCACACACATATACATGTCCATATACATTCCACATTCACAATTCAAGACTTTATGCTCGATATATGACATTACTATCAAAAGACAGTAAAAGCATATATCCTAACACAAGTCTTGAACGGGCAAAAATGGAAAAAAAGGTCCACTCAAACTCACTCATTTCCATTCATGCTTTCTCCGTCTTCTCATTCATACATCCTGTAAAGCACAATGTATACATAATTCTAATGTGCTCACACATACAATCACATCCTGCAAAAAATATGAGCCACCACCCAGGCTCGCTGGATTAGTTTAAACATGAGCCACCACCCAGGCTCGCTGGATTAGTTTAAAAATATCAAAGTAACTTAATAGTCTATAAAACAGAGAGAAAAAATTAATTGTGAACCTTGCTCTTGATGCTAAGAGAAGGCTAAATTTTGAGATAGTTTCCCTAATACATTACTTTATTTCATGTTCCTTTTATGAGGAGGACCAAGAAGTCAATAATACATTGGTTGAGATGTATCCTCCCAATTACTTGAACAATGGTATTGACTAATATATGATTAGTCAAATATGATCGAAATTAATGAGGTCACTTTACAGTTGTGCAATATTAAAAAAGAGAAAAGAGGAACATCAGCCAACAATTTGGCCCACTTGCATGGTTTCCCCTCCATTTGCCAATATTAATGACCGGTAGTGATCAACAAAAGCCCTGTAAGGTAGCCAAGCACTATAAAACAGCAAGAGTAGGCAGGAACAAAGGGGAAAGAAGAATACTAAAGACCCCCTGTTTCCTGTCACGTGGCTGGCAATAACTTATTGAAACATCAAAGCAGGCAGGATAAAGGAGGAGGAGAAAAGTGCTCCCTATTTTCCTTATCATTGCCAATCATTGTGAAAAAATATTAGTATTTGCTTGGGGTAGATGCCATAAGTATCCACTTTGTTATTACAAGTCTTCAAATGTGAGCGACCTCATCGTCAAGTCGGCTCCACTTACTTAAGTGACTCGCTCCACTTGTTGGAAGAAGGAGTAGGTAGGAAGTCAGAAGTTTTTTGTCGTTAAGCTTGCACGGGGATTTTGGACATTTTCATGTGATATTTTGATTTTTCATAGAACATGATAAAAAAAACAGTTTTTATTTTCCAAGGTGGGAGTAAATTCTTTAAAACAATTGACTATTATGTATCAGTCAGAGAACAATAACTAATCTAATTGCAAAAACCTTAGATCTCCATTCAATGGATCTCCATAAAGCTGCCTAGAAGGACTCTGAACAATTAGCAAAAGCAACCAAGAATTTTGGGGAATCTTCCTGTATGTATCTTTCTTTATAAAAGTGGGAGCATAACTTATTATTTCTGTTTGTTATATGCATGCTCCTAACATGCTGAAATTGCCAAGTATATTCTCGGTTCACTTGAAAAATTCATGATGATGTGATCTACATAAACCCAACAAGATATTGCACACATCTGATGAGTTGGAAGAAGAAACAGACAAGGAAGGTAAATCTTTGACGTGACAAAGCTTTAAATGGTCATGGCATTGGGCCCTCAAACTGTTCTCCCTTTCTCCTCCTCCGTTCTGGGGAATTTCACGGTGGGGTTGTTGATATGTATATGATTCTTTGGATGTCCTTGTCAACCCTTTTGGCTTGATATGAGTTAAGTTGGTGGCCCCCTTCCCATTATTACCGTAAGTAGGGAGAACAATTTTGCCAATTTATTACAGAAAAGTTTTATTCTTGAAACTAAAGAACCCATGAAAATAAGTGTAAATTTTGAATTCTTGTCTCATGAGCATAATAGGAGTATACAGATGGGCAGGATCTGAAAAATTTGATGGTATTCTCCTATTGCAAGTAACTTGTTTGACCCCGATGGCAGATTCAGAATTTTCATTTGATGGGTATATTCTTAGAATATTTCTTGATCTAATAGGGTCATTAATGATGAAATTTATATGTCTAATAAAAAATTTTCAATTCAGTGAAATCCTATAATCCTACTAGCCCTAAAATAATATGTCTGCTTAACCCAACTCTCTTAGGGGGGCGGGGAAATGAGACCTCTTTTCTTCCGAGCAGGAACTTTTGAATCCCCATGATGTGGATAAAGAGTGAATTGAAATAAGGAGGAAATGAAGTTATAGCTTCCAATATATTTTTCTTCCATAGTGGCCATTAACCATGAAGGGGCCCTCCATGATTGGTGATGGTGAATTGTGACTTGGGTATGTGGCCATAGGGTTTGTGATCTTTAAATATTGTACTTGGCCTTGTTTGATTATACAAATTGTCAAGTGTTCTTTTGTGGATGTCATGGATGTGGAGGCCAGCCCTAAATTGTCAAGTGTCCTTCCCGTATACATTTTTAACTCCAAACCCTAAATTTTAAACATTCGGAAGGCGGAGGTTCTGTCCCCAAAGACTTTCCTACTTCCTCCCCTGGAGAGATCCATTCGGCTACCAGTATGTGCTGCTGCCAAGGATAGGATAGGGTCATCTACTTTTCTTTTACCAGGAGGGAGGAGAGAATATGTCGCAGCTCTCACTGCACCACCTAACATGGGATGGGAGGCCCTTGGTTGGGCTGGGCTAGGTCTCGAGCCAAGCTTTGGAGAGTTAGACTCCGCCCCACTGAGCTGACCCATGTACTGTTGGGTCAACGGCAGGCGCAGTGGGGGCGAGGGGGCACCGTGGGGCGCGGGGCCACCGAAGGGGAGGGGGCCGCCGGAGAGAAGGGGGTGGGGAGGGAGGGGTGGGGGCGCGGAGGCTCACCGTAGGGGGTGGGGACAGCCGCCGGAGATGAGGGCGTCGCCGGAGCCACCGCCTGCCGTCCGTCGTCGGTGCGTCGCCGGAGGGAGAGGAAGGCGTCGGTGCGTCGCCAGTCTTCGGGAGAGAGAGAGAGAGAGAGCGAGCGAGAGAGAGAGAGAGAGAGCGAGCGATATGGCGCGCAGTGGTGTTTTTGTTTGGCGGGATAGGCGAAAATATGGCAGCGGCTGTACAGCCGCTGCCATATTAGTATTTAGCAGCGGCTAAAAAAAGCCACTACTATTTATATTTATGGCGGCGGCTAACCACCGCTGCCATATGTAATTAAACTTAAAAAAAAGTTGTTGCCACGCATCAGTGAGAAAGTCGGTCGACCGATATCTCGTGGTAGGACGACCGATCTTCTCAGTGCATTTAGGCTGCCAGCAGTGAGAAAGTCGGTCGACCAATTTCTAGTGTTCGGTCGACCGATCTACTCAGTGCATTTTGAGTGAGTTAGTCGGTCGACCTATTTCTAGTGTTCGGTCGACCGATCTACTCAGTGCATTTTGGCTGGCAGAAGTGAGTTAATCGGTCGACCGATTTCTAATTGTCGGTCGACCGATCGATTCAGTGCATTTTGAAACGCAGAGGTGAGACAGGCGGTCGACCGATTTCTATTGGTCGGTCGACCGATCAAGGCAATCTATTGTTTGCAACGCCTACGCTATCCTCTTGCCTGACGGATATGTTCACTTAATTTGTGTATAAAATATTTATATTTGAGAATATTACAAGTATATACATGCATATCTAGCACAAATATACTTGATTATTTGTAATATAAATTAATAACATATGTATATATGAATCACTAAACTAAGGTAGAGATTAAGTTCATGCTAAGCTAAGCAGTTTTGTGTTGAGCCTCGTTTTGTCATCAAGCAATATACCATAAAGTACATCAAGCAATCACATACCAGATGAAGCAGAAATATGATAGACATATTGTAGCTATTACATAAAGAGCACCCTTTTGTCACAGCAAAGAGGCGAGAGTAGGATACGAAAAGCAAAAGGTAGACATCATAGAACAGCTAAGGAATCACTCAGAAGGAGGCTGATTCTGAGAAGGTCGCAAATAACCCATGATTTCCCGTAACATTTGAGACTGGGAGTCCATGTGGCCCTGGTGGCTAACTCTCAACTCAGCAAGTTCTCTAGAGAGATTCCCGACTGTGTCGCCCACTTGCCGAACTTCTCCCCGAATAGATTCCATCTCCCCCTCAAGCCTGGTCAAGCTACCTTGGATCCGCAGTTGGAAGTCATCACCTCCGGCAGCCGAAGGAGGCAAATCTTGTTCCATAGGAGCCAAATGCTCTTCTTCTTCATGTCTATCGTCTTCACCTTGTGCTTCACCTTCGCCTTCATCTTCCGTTTCTTCTTGACTGTCTTCACCAGGGTCATCAGTGACATTCCTCATGAATTGTCCATTAACATTCCTGTAATTCATGAACCTCATGATGTTGGTTTCATTGTAGACCATGGAGACAGAAATATTTTCTGCTCGCTCATTAGTGAGGTCAATGCCAGCATGCTCAAACACAGCCGTAAGTTGGGCTGCATAAGGTAGAGATCTTCTTCTCTGATTCTTTACTAACTTGATCAGCGTTACCATCATCTCAGGTAAACACAGTGGTACATTGTGAAATAAGCAGTGAAAAATACATTTGTGCACTCGAGTGACTTCATCCCGAGATCCACCTTTTGGAAAAAGTATAGTGGTGATCATGTGGTGAATGATCCTCTGTAGTGGTGGAAAATGATTTGCATTGATCAAAGCATGATGTGCCATCCAAGGTGCCGGATCTTTTCCCAACAAAACTTGGCACATATCACTATCATAATACTGGACATGTTCCACTAAATAACCAGCATTTCGAATCTCTAATGCATGACTAAGAACTGTATCACTCACGTGAATCTCAACTCCATTAACAGCAGTAAATAGTCTGTTGTTGCTTGTATATAAATTTGCATAGAATTGTTGAACCAAATCTGGATAATAGACTCTATGGCTAGACATGAAGTGAACCCACCCTTGTGTTGCAAATAGAAGACTGAGCATGGGCTCCGTATTGTCTAGATTGTCGAAGTCCACATACCGAGGGGGCAGAATTTTCCTTCTTGTTTCAACCAACAACTCTCCAGGAGCCAAGGGAACTTGTGTAGCCGCCCCTGATCCTTCACCAACGTGGCGGCGACGACTCGGGACCGAACGACGATGGCGCATCCGTGGAGGCATCGGAGATGGACAAGGGTGAGGGAAATGAGAAGGAAAATGGAGAAGGGGTGAGGGAAATGAGAAGGAAAATGGAGAAGGGGTGAGGGAAATGAGAAGGAAGATGGAGAAGGGAGAAGAGTTCTAGGGCAAGTAGATGAAGATGGAGAAGAGGAGAAGATGAGAAGAGTTCTAGGGTAAGAAGGGAAAGATGGAAAAGGGGGAAGAGTTCTAGGGCAAGAAGGAGGCAATGGAGAAGGAGGGAAGAGTTCTAGGGCAAGAAAACCACCTTAGGGGCTGGAGAGATGGAGGAGAACTTATGTGGGATGTTTCCCACCCACCCTAACATATATAGGAGGGGGTTTGGTTGATACAAAGTGGGCCGGTCGCGACCGAACCGAACGAAGGACGAAATCGCGACCGGAATCGGTCGACCGATTCTAATATATCGGTCGACCGACCTACCCAGTGCAGATATAATTTTAGCAGTGTAAACGTCGGTCGACCGAATGTGCATCATCGGTCGACCGATTAAAAATATGGCAGCGGCTATATAGCCGCGGCCATATTCGTATTAGCAGCCGCTGCTACAATCCACATGGGTTTTTTTTGGTGCCACATGTACAAAAAACACATGTGCATGGTGCCACATGGGCAAAAAACACATGTGCATGGTGCCACATGGGCAAAATGTCCATGTGACACTTATGCACTTTGCACAAGTGCACAAAGTCTCTCTAGCACAAATATACATATATATTTCAAATATAAATAACATATGTATATATCAATCGCTAAACTCAAATAATTTATATTAAAAAATGTATATGTTCTAGATATGACTGATTAAAATTTTTTTATTAAAATGAATAAAGTAATATTTTTAAATTATTTAAATGTCAGCGGTTTGTAGAATTGCAGACATAACAATATATATCAGCGGTGGACGAAGCCGCTGCAGAATATATGTCCGCGGTTAAATAAAGCCGCGGCCTTAAGGCAACATTTGTCCGCGGTGAAATTTTAGCCGCTGATGTATGCTTAACTTTTATCAGCGCCTACAACTAACCGCGGACAAAACGGTTGTATGGCAGCGGTCTACAATAGCCGCTGCCTTATATCTCTTTGTCCTTGAATTTTCAGCCGCGGACATATATTCGTTGCCAAATGTTGGTTCTCCTGTAGTGTTATATTGTGATCACGCAGACCACTGGATCGTGTACACAGCACGGCTAGTGGGGCGGTTGTGACTTCTACTATACTGTCGTACCTGACCTAGTACCGTGCAATGTTACTACGTGATTTATTGTAGTTTACGATATACCCATATCTATATACTATCCTTGTACTCTTATCTATTACGTTCACTCTACTATCTTGTCTATTTATCTGTACTCTTTGAGACTCTTGAGCTGTTGTGTGGCCCTATTGCTTGAATATACATGACTGTCTAGCGCCATAAGATGGGTCCGGTGACCCTACGACTCGAATGATACTGTGCAGGGCACGAGAGTGACGAGGTCTCCAATCTAGCCTGGGACAGAGAGCCACCCGAAAATACTGCGGGGGCTAATGACGGTGTTATGGATTACACCGGTTCTGACTATACTATTTTGGCTAGACATCTAACTGTTTAATATTAGTTTGAGGAGTTCAGATGTACTGCGCTATCATGAAATGGTACTGTCTTAAAGTGACTATTGCCGTACTCTTTAGTGCACTGTGGTGCAACCATACATGTTATCTCGTTACACGTTATCTCTTACACGTTATCTCTTTAACATTATCTCATTTCGCGCTATTCGTTATATGATCATTTCTCTATCAACCTAGTTTGCCATACTCTTGAAAAATGTATTATCGTTCACATGTTATCGCATGGTATCATTCTTTTGATATAGTATGCCATCATTTTCTTGTTATCTTGCGCTATTACTCTCTTAACTATACTTGATCGTTCTCTCTAGTTAACCTACGTTACAAGACATTAATAACTTAAAGCATGCTTGTTTAACGAGATATTAAGTCCTACTGAGCGTTATTACTCACCCTTCGTTATTGTTATTCTGTTTTCGGTGAGTCAAGTGATGACTTTACAACATTAACGGGAATGGACTGAGTGATGAGCGACCTGGAGTCATAGCGACGGAATGTCCTTAGTACCTTAGACACTACAAGAAAAAGCGGGGAAATAGAGACCAAAATTTTCGGTCTCTATTCGGTCTTAAATAGCTCAGAGACCGAATAGTGACCGAACAGTGACCGAATTATCAGTGTAGAATTTCTGGTCACAAATCTGTGACCGAAACTATTCTGTCACTATTCGTTCCTAAATAGTGACCGAATAGTGACCGACAAAAAATCGGTCACAAAATTTCCTCATAGCGCGCTAAACCTTAAAAATTTGTGATCGAAATCAAATCAGTCACTATTCGGTCATATTCAGGGACCGAATAGTGACCGGATTTAATTGGTCCCAATATATAGAGACCGAAAAATTTGGTCACAATTTGGTAATTAATTAGTGACCGAATTGTGACCGAAATTTAATCGGTCTCCAAGATCTTTGTTTAGCGACTGATTACTAGTGACCGAATTGTGACCGAAATTTTCGGTCTCTATATCGGTCTCTACAGGCTCTTTTTCTTGTAGTGAGAGTTAGTTTAGAGATTTGTTTAGTTACCCTTTTCAAATGTAATGAAGTCATTGAGCGCTATATTTGGCTTTGAATTAGTGGTTGTAATAGTTTAGATGAATTATCAATAAAATGATGAGTTTTATTACAATTATTGTTCATTAGTTACTATGATATTTGTGAATGTATGCGCAATGTACGTTACCATACACGTTGTTCATGCCTCCCCGATTTATTCCGCTGCTAAATTGGCGGGGCATGACAATATGACACAGAAAGTACAAGTGCTCATACTGCTTATAACAATTTACAATTGTCTCAACACATTAATACATGTCCCAATCAAAAAGACTACAACTACCTGGGGCATATCCCGAGGGAGCACAAGCTCACACAACATTACTAACTCGACTCAGCTGCTGGTGTTTTTACAAGTCTGACACAACGTCTCCACAAGCCGAACCAATGGTATGACGTGAAAAGAATTATAGGGGAATGAGGCTCAACAAGTCACAGGTTAGTAGGGAACCACCCAAAAATCACACACAATATAGAAGAACCTCAACCCAGAGTGTTTCACTGGCAATACCAATAGCCAAACCATGGCATGTTCACATTATTTACAATAAATAACAAATTAAACATAACCATAACAATAAATATAAAGTCCTCGAAAGAAACGTGGGACTACAGGACAAGTACAATACTACTAGTCTACCCAACATCTGCAGTGCCTAAGCCGCAGCCTCACCGGCATACTGCTACAACAACTGGTCGCCTTAGCTACAGACCACACAGGCACACCTCTGCCTAGGCCACAAGCTTCACAGGCGAATTCTAATCGCAACAAAGGGTAACAGGACTGCTAACCAGAAGCTAGTTTATTACATCTGAAATCACCATACGTCGGAAGTCACACACAGGCAACGAATTGGCTTCAGCAAGCCAAACCATCACATCTAAAATCATAAACGGAAGCTTACCCGAGTAAGGGTAGAACACAACGGGTGGAAGGTCTCACCATTCGACCTTCACGGAGAACAGCTCCACCAAACACCTGAAAAGGCTGGTACATAATGTACCACGAGAAACTGGTACCCTCAAAGGGTACAGGTACCTACCACCACGAGGTACCACCACAAAGCATAACCACACTAGTGCCACATAAAGCACTCCACCACAGCAAAACCTCAACACATGTGCCAACGACGGGCACTCCACACAAAGTAAACCACAACCAGTGAGTCTCCGCTCACTAACCACACTTACAACTGTGCCAACACTAGGGCACACCTCACTGAGAAAAATCTTAACCAACAAGTAACAACACAAAATCCACAACCGGTGGCAAAGCACGAGTCAGAAAGGAACGACGCCACCACACGGGAACGAACTACTGGCTGATCAGGCCAATATCCAACCCGGACAACACAACACAAGAACTACCTCTCAGTCTCGCAGCCACGGTCGAAAGGTCCAACTGCCACTCCATAAGATAAAGCCAAACAACTGTGGAGACCAACCAACACCACAGTTGCAGACCACACAGCTGCAGGCCCATGCCTGGCACCTCTAGGGTCTCTGGCCGGAGCACCCTAAAGTGAGGCACTGGAAAATAGGACTAGCCGGGGACCAGTGACGTCTACTGGTGTCCGTACCCCCAACTACGAGCACGCTACAAGCGACTAAAAACAAGCTCTGGGAAGTCGTTATTCCACTGCCGTCTTTCCCTCAGCCGGACGTACAACTCAAACTTAGGAGTGAGGGTGTCCAGGAAGACGACACAGACCTCAACGGTACACACTGTACCGGGACAAACCCCGAGCACAACAAACACAACGTGCCTGGCTCACAAAGAACCTGGGGTACCCGACTAGAGAGGCATTCGAAATAGGCGCCGGACCACCAAACTCGGCAAGCCCAAACCATGATATACACAAACACTTTCTATTACCAATCACGGTACATATGTTAGGAATAGCTTGTTCCAGTCACCCTGTGACTTACAAGCTAACCTACATAATCACACACATAAACCATATAATAATAATACCACGGCCTGTCATCGGTCACCTTGTGACCTCCACTGCCACACTAAACACAGTACACGATAATCACATAATAATATACTTACACTTTACTAATATCCATCCAGGATAATCTATAAAAGATCCTAAAGCATCAAGGCTAGGTTCAAACATGAGCCTCACCGCCACAACACCACAGACTAACCATAATTATTAAGATACAATAAAACAATGACGTACAATGTGCCATGCACACACAAACCATATGCATGGCATCCAAACCACGTAGACACCACGTGTATAATACACCAGCCAGGTGCACCACACGTCATTCACGTAAACAAGATGTCCAACATATGGACAACACACTCCAAGAGTGCTAAGAGTGCCAACGCACCACACATACTACGTACACACCAAGCCGATTACGTACATACACATTAACCACGTAAAACATGCCCACATCATGAGCAATACACTCAATGAGCGTAACAAAAGCACATGCCCAGCTCGTAAGCAATACGCTCCATGAGTGTAACAAGTGCACTGGCTCACCTATCATTGCCATGCACAACAAATACCACTAACTTGTTAATCAAAATACAAAAAACATGCATAACTGGACCTCTCAGCTGAGGTCGCGACAAAGGGCTAGTTCGTCTTCAGAACGCGACACCCCGACATGCCGCGTTCAACTCATGAACGCGACGGATAGAGTTGTTGCGTTAACAACGTGACACCCAGGGCCGTCGCCTTCACAGGCGCAAACCCTAATTCGGGAAGAACTCCACGGATCACCACTCCAGACCATTCAAACCACGATTAATTCACATTTCCATGCTTTAATGGATACCCTAGCATGGTATCTACTGTTTATGAAGCGGTAAACAATCTACATGCAATCCACAACATAAATCGGGGGGTAGAACACCCTACCTTTGTGAAGAACGTGAAAACCAGAAATTCCTCGGTGTTTCCCCTGCTTCACATGATGTGCCTCGCGGCAAGAATACACCCCACGCACCTCCAAAACCTCGAACCGCCTGGAGGAAACTCGCAGCAACTCCCCCTGGTCGAGCGAGCAGAGCTTGTGAGAGCTCTGTTCAGCCAGGGTTCTTTAAAAACGCACTGCAGTTGAGAACACGACGTTGATCTACGTCGTGACCTAAATGTGACATAGAAGGTCGTCGCCTTTTCACACCTGACGTTAGCAGGCCGCCCAACGCATGACACGTGGCGCGCATGCAGATGTCGCCGCTCAACGGCGGTAACAAGAACGTGACCACCAGGGTCGTCGTGTTCAAAACGCGACGCACACCCTTGTCGCGTTCACAGGCAGAAAACCTGTGAGCAGTTTGGGCCCAATCTGATGGCCCATCAAGGCTCACAATGCGCGCAAACACCTGAAACTCAAACTCATGGGCCACACATCGGCCACCAAACCCGCTAAACATGGATCCACAAAGATCCGAAAAACGCGCGACGTTACATTCCGGAGTACCTTGAGAGAGGAGGTCTGCTCGGTGGCCATTCGCATTAAATGCGGCAACAGAAGGGCATTCTTCGGAGAAGGCCTTCGTGCTTTTGGCGGGAAAACCGGCCGAACGCGACGAGGTGACGTCCTCTAAGGAGCACTGGGAAATGAGGTCGGAGGCCCAGAGGCCGCTTTAGCGAGCGTGGCTGCCGAACTGGTGGTAAGCAAGGTTGCACCCTCTGCCGAGCGGGCCGCCGGGGCGGCCGGAGCGGACACGGAGTCCGAAGAAGGTTGCGTAAATGGAAGTACTCCTGCAGTGTGTAGAGGTGAGCTTGGACCATGATGCGGCCGGCGCAGCGGGAGGAGTAGAGCCAACACCGCGAGGCCGAGCTCGTGCTGATCTAAAGGCCTTCGAACTGGAGCTTTCCATAGCCAAAGCCGAACAGAAGGTTGTCTCCGCGGTGCTTCATGAGGCAGAGGCTCGGGGCGTGGCGACGTACAAGTCCGGTCCAGCATCCCAGACAGATCTGGAGCTCTGTAGAGCGGCTTGCTACGAGGTTGGCGATCGGCGAGGACAGCATCACTCGATGGTGGAGTATGCCCAGGAGGCCTTTGACGCCACTCTGCGGGAGTGGTACCGGAGGAATGCGGGACCAACGCCTGGATGGGGTTCACTTTGCGAGCCTCTGGGCGCATGCCTCACGATGCCGAGGACGTCGGACCCACCGACCTCACTCTTTTACTTGGGCTGTCCTTTTTCTCTCTCTTTTCTGTTGCGTTCTGTTCTAATCGGGATTCGTCGATATCTAGAGGCCGTGGGACACCGCGCAAGTTTTGCGAGCTGAGGAGCTAAGGTGTGTGTATGTCCCTGAGATTACGTACCTCTGTATGGAGGTACTTGAGCTATTTTATAGGCAAGGATCTAAAGGGAATGGGAGGAACGTCTCTAATGACGTCGGGTAGGGCGCGCCAGTTAGCGCTACGGCGGGGAGTTACGTGCTATGGCGCCCGTTGAGGGGCTTGATAGTTAACCCACCACTTGATCGTGGGGTGTGGCACGATGCAGCCATTGTAACCATCGTGCAGAGTCGAAGGACTGCTTGGATTCTTCTGGGTGGAAGGTACCGGCAGGGACCGATTCGATAGGCTGGGGCCTGGACTGAACAGAATGTGGGGTGTCCGGAGAACACTCTCGGGGTCCTGAAGGTGCCCGGTGTAGACACTGCCGAGGGTCCATCGACGTGTACAAAGAGGGATATGGAAGGTGAGAAGAGGATCGTGATTGCCAGGTGCACGTGGGCACTGAATGGAAATGCATGGCGAGGGGTGTGTGATGGAAAAGTGATCGCGAGCGTACCTTTTTAGCGGGGAGATTGCGTGGGGGATGATGTGGGTCCTCTCTTCCTCTACAAACACGGCCGGCCGCGGTAGAGGTCGTTTCCTCGTTCGATTACCCTGACAAAATATAAAGAATATGAAAAGGGATTAGTCACCAAAGACATGTAGTATAACAAATCCTAAGATAAAGAATGTAGAGAATAACATGGGGGAGGACTCACCGTGTGGTGGTTTTAAACCCCTATGAAATAGGTGTGTGTGTATGCATGTGGGTGTGTATATGTAAAAAGTAAAGGATGACCACGTGGGGGCCGAGGAGATAAATAAAAAGGTAAAAGAGAAAATGGGGAGGGGGTGCTTCCCTGAATGGTGAATAGCGCGGCGGCGTTGCTGGTTGGACGACGAAGGAGAGGAGGAAGACGCTTCTGCTCGTGCGTGGAATGGAAGGAGATGACGGTGCCGGACTCCGAGGAAGAAGAATGGGTCGGCGAGGAATGGCTCGGAGTCGAGGCGATGATCTGGTAGGGCTTCGCCGCTTCGTGGAATGCCCCCTGAACAAACGACTCTCGGGTCCAATTTATAGGCAACAAATTCTTGAATCGCGTCCATTACAGTGGACGCGACTTAAGACTGAAACGCGTCCGGGTGGCAGTCCACGATTAGAATAGTGTCAGGCAAGTGCGCCGCGACTTGATTTAAATCGCATCTGGGCGGCAGGCCGCAATTCAGAAGTCAACTTGATATGACATTTGGCAATGATGCCCACTTTTAGAATCGCGTCAGGGATGGACGCCACGTTTTTGAAATGCGTTGGCCTACCTCGCCGCGATTATGATTTAGGCTCATGGGACGACTTCCGAGGTCTGCCGTGTCAGGCCTACGACCTAATCGCATCTGGGCGACAGGATGCGATTCAGATATTTTGCATGGTTCGAGGGGCAGGCACTTGAGTGTGACGACTTTCGAGGTTTCGCCTAATCGTGGCGGCTCAGGCCGACCCGTCTTGATTTGAAATGCGTTGGGGGGTAGGACGCGATACAGTCTTCCTAAAAGGCGTCCGCTGTAGTGGACGCGAATCACTGAAGTTGCTCATGGGCCTCTTGGAACCAAATTTAGCTTCCGGGGGTGCTGCCCCCGGATACCCCCGCCGGGGCGCCGCGACCGAACCACCTTGGAGCGATGGGGAAGCACCCGGAAAGAAGAATGGGTGAGATCCAGAAATATTAGAAAAATACTCTTGCGAGGCAAAAAGAGGGCCATTGTGGCATTATGGCGCAATATGACATTTGCTCGCAGAGGAGCCAAATTCGCGTGTCTACACTCGGGCACGGAGATCGTCTTCGGGATCTTCAAGTTGCTTCCGAGGACATGTGGTACCCTGCGGAAGGGCCGCATCATGCTTCGAGGAGGATCTGTTCGGTTGGGAAAGTCCTACCTGAGCGACCTGTGTGGTGCTCGGAAACTATCGCTGGGACTCTTAAGCGTTTAGCAGCTGAAGTATGTCGGCAGCCGGTGGACTGACGCCGAGGACACATGGCACGAGGGCCATAGCCGTCTTGCCTTGCTGAGTTATGATGGGCCTGCGGCCTAAGAGGCTAGAAATAGCCTCTACAATATTCATGAATTTTAGTTATCACAAAAAATAAGAGATAAATATAAGAGTAGTACTTCAACAATTCACAGACTGATCATGTCACACCCTAGTGTAGAAAACCAAAGCGCGATGGGGAGAATACCCCAACTTAAGCAAGACTAATCTAAGAGAACAACCATACATTTAAGGAAAATACTTCTCATATTATATAAAAAATATCAATTTACAAGATTCCAAAGTTTACAATCTCACTCCAATATACAATTGATAAATCTTCTATGAAGGATTTCAAGAGTCTCAACCTAAGCTAAGTAACCAGAGATTGCATGACTTCATAAAGCACTATAACACTTTTCCCATTCTCGCTAGTCTTTAGATACCTGAAAATATATCAAAAACATAGGGTGAACAAAGTTCAGTAGGAATTCTATTTATAAATCAGATATATAGTTTTTAAAAATTAACATATATACATGAAAGAGAGTGCTAGAATGATGCATGATTCATAAAAACCAACTCAGTCAATAAGATTAGTATTATAGTCAAGAAAAGTCATGACAAGATTCTAGTGATGGTCATATTGGGCTCAAGAGATGGCTCCGCTACGAAGCACTTTGTCCTTTCCATTTTAAAAAGTGGTTCTCGTAGAGTAGCATTTTACCTTGCACGACACAACAAAGCAATAATAAGAGAAACTCTAGTAGCATATTTCAATGTGAAAATAACTATAGATCGGCCACATAGCAAGTGAATTCTAATAATACCCATTTTGGGTTAGACAAATCAATCATATCAAGCATTCGTGCAATGAATTAATTATTTAGAACAATCTTATAATTTATTTCAGTGCAATGTCGCACCACAAGTCATTAACTCTCGCAGTTATGAGTAATTCGAAATCTCCTCTTGGGACCAGACATGGCTCTATCTGCACAAATCATGCCCCTTTTTTGGGGTGGAGATATTTGTAGAGAGCTTAGAAAGCCGTCTACATATCAACATATGTAGACGACTACAGCAGCCGTCTGCATTATATATATATATATATAATATATATATATATTATATATAATATATGAGATTGTTATTAAAATAATAAAAATAAAAAAAATAATAAAAATTTAAAAAATTGCAACAATAGTCACCAAACCGTCACGTGGTGGGAGGGCGGGGGGGAGGGGGGAGCGCCTAAGGTCTGCGTTGGGAACATAGACATTGGTGTCTGTGTCCGAATGTAAACACCATTGTCACAATGCAGACATTGATGCTTGGCGAACGGATCGCACAACGTGATATTTTTATTTTTTTATTATGGTATACATATTAAATAATTATTTTTAAAACAAATTTACATTCTAAAGTTAATGTCAATAATTATTTCAAAATTTAAGTCAAATTTCAAATAATATAACTGTATGTAAGCCATCTACATATCTACATAGGTAGACGGCCTTGAGTAACTGTCTACATATCTATCATATGTAGACGGCTACTGCCAATCGTATGCATATATATGTTATGTAGACAGCTCATACGATGAACATGTAGATCGTTTTACTAAACCGTCTACATATCCAACGATGTAGATGACTCATTAACTATCTACATATGTTATGTAGACGAATTCTTCTAGCCGTTTATATATGTTTGATATGTAGACAGTCTTTTGTAATTGTCTACATATCATACATATGTAGACAACATGTCAATAGTCTACCTAACATATGTAGATGGCTTCTACTAGCCATCTACATATGATACATATGTAAATGGTTGCTAGAGGCCGTTCTACTTATGTATTATGTATGTAGACGGTTATGAGTAGCAATCTACATATATAGTAGACAACTATCTTTGGCCGTCTACAAATAGTTGCTTTGTATACAGTTATGATTTGCATGTCGTCTACGTATACTGTCTTTCTAATAATGATAACCATGATCATTAGGTTTTCCTTCTATACAAATAGTCAGATTCGGATCGACCAGCAGGATCCAGCTGAAGAACACCCCATACGTATAAATCAATAATAGCACCCAGCTAACCATGCATGCATGTGGGGACATGGCATACATACCATACGGACAGCCCCTCGTGAGACCTTGTCATTTGTCAACCACTTCTTGAAGTCACATGCATGGTCGTACCATATACATATATATATATACGGCGGAGAAAGGTACTGGTACGCATGTATATAGTCAATCGGGTTGGCAAAACCTAGGAATTAAAGTTATTCCCCGGCCCTATGGCCAAGGATATGTGGGTTGGAGGTCGGACAGCCAAAGCGAACAACAAAATCCGGATCAATGATTGGTGCTATCGACGGGGTGAGTGCCGGAGGTGCGTACGTGTAATGGGGCTTCGGGTATCCCTTCTTCGTAATCCAGATTAACATAGCAATGGGTGCATCATGCATGCATGCGTGCTCCATGTGATGTTGTTTGCTTCCATATATATCACATGCGATGCGATCCTTTGTTCTCGGTAAGTCACGCATTCACAGAGGATTTGGTTAGGTCAATTTTTGAGCGGTAAGATCCGAAGTTCGATCCCTGGAGGGTGCGTATTTGCTTTTATGTAATTTTTGAGAGGTGGGTAGATCCCAAAATTTTTTTTCAATCAAATAAGAGAAGATAATACGAATGTATAGAAAATAGGAGATATCATATCTTAATTTTAGAGTTCACGAATATTAATCTTTGAACCTGCAAAAATCACACGGGTTCTCCAATATCTTATTGAGCATGACCTTTTTTTTTTATCATGTGTTTAATTGTGTTTCTTTTTTTCGTTTGAGTGTTTCATCCAATTATATAGATCTTTTCACATAATTTATGATTGCTTTGCCCGTATCTGATTAAGTTATTATTCTCGTTGTGGAGGTCCTAAAAATGGATAATAAATTTCTATCGATCTCGTTCATCATTTGCATATAATTTCTCGGCTGCACATTAATCATGAGTAGAGTTGGAATTGGAACTCAGAGAGCTCACCTCATACTAAATGTGGGGTTCGGCATGATGCTGTTTTCATGCGGTGGGTGGGTGGAAAAGCACAGGTTATCACCCCAGTACTAGTTGACATAAGAGATGGTAACATGTAACTCCAATTCAATGCATAAGGTTTGTCGTTTTACTTAAACTATATCAAATGGAAAGCCTCACCGTCTACTTCCAGAAGTTGATTTGTCACCCCGGGTCGACCATATATAAGAGAGAATCGAAGTAATTAGTACTTACGTAAAATTGATGTTGGAATTTTTTTTCGACATGATCACTTGATCAGCAGGAAAACATAGAACTGATTTGTTTATTTAAAAAAACTAGAACGCTTTTTTTTTTCCTTTGGGTGTGTCTTTCCATTTACTGGAAAGTTAAGCTAAGAACGTGAAATATGTATTAATCTACAGCTAGCCATCCTCATCGTAATCACCAACATTACTACGGTTTTACATAACTTGGCTGAATCTTCTGATCCAACCGCACTTCGGTCGTATATATATATATATATATATATATATATATATATATATATATATATATCCAAATACACAAATACATGTACGATATAGAATCTCTCTCACTTACCCCGAACAGTACTCGTTGGAAAATAGTTTTAGCCTCTTTGATTTGCTTGTCTCGTTCGTATATATGATCCTCTAGGCCTCCTTAATTTTGCTTAATCTCTCATAATCGATCGGTTTAACAACTTCCAAGTACGTAGTTCAAAGCCGCAATATTTAATTAGGTGTGTTAATTTGCATGTGCTTCAGCACATGAACCAGCAGCATTTGTCGCAAACAGCAGTTAAGCTAATCCGTTCCTAGCTTCCTTCCTTTTCCATGATTTCACACGCTGGCTATGCCTTTCTTTGTTTTTTCTCTTTCTTTCTTTCTACTTCTTCCCCGTTGACGAAGAATTAATATAGCTACTGGAACTGCATATGTCATGGCGTGGCCCATTCTTCTTCCTCTCATTCTTCTTCTTCTTCCTCCATCTTTATGATCTTATAATCTGCATATATATGGAAGGTGTTAACTGGTAAGAGATTAGTGAAACCTGGCACCACGTCTTGCACCGGTTCCTACCACACGTCTTGGATTGGATGTGTCGTCTTCATGATCTATATATAGAATAGGCTTCTCGATCCAGTAGTACTTCTCTCTCTCTCTCTCTCTATATATATATATAGCCAAACAGATGTGTCTCGATGTGTCAGGGAGACGCAGGCTTGGCTTGGCCACCGCCGGGGGGCCTGCATCACTGTTTTGTAGCCTGTCGTTAGCCCAATGACACGCCATTAATTACTCATTGTCTTATATTCCCATGAACAACAACTCAAAGGTAGGCCTTAATCGTCTCTCCACCACGAGACAGGGCAAGTAAGAAAAACATGCAGCGGAAACCACTGACTTTTCTATCGTTAGTTTGCATGTCTCTTGCAGCATGCACGCACGCGGGGCCTCCTCCACTGGACAATCCAATAAAGCTAGCGATTCCTTATGATCAGTACTTAGTCCCACGCTGCGACCAGGTGCTCCATGCACGGACCTAAAAAAAAAAACGAAGGTGGAGCTCCGTCTTCCATATGGGCAGCCTTGACTAAACTAGGTGCGTGTGTAAGGTCCTCTTAATTAGTTGCGGCTGCGCCGTTGCTCAGATGAAGCAGCCGGCCGGTGATCTGGACAGAACAACCACGCCCGGTGTACAGCCGCCGGCCGGCCCCCACGGAGGCAGACCGCAGTCTTGTCGTCTTCTCTTTCATGCTCAAGTGATTGGACCGGTGGAAGCTGAAGTTTACACGTACGAATGTGTAGAAAGGGGAAGATAAGCATCGTTTGGAAGACGACGCCCTAACGATACATGGTATTCCTACCAAATTTCTTGCACTTGTGGTCGTGCATATATAGGCTCCGAAGGACGTGAAGAATCATATACGCTAACGAGAAAGATGTAGTGCAATTTTTTTGTATTTTAAGTATAATATGATTAGATAATAATTTATGTGACACCTCTCACATGAAAGTGATAAAATAATAATTTAATTATTAATGTCATATAAATTATTATCTAATCATATTACATATTTAAAATATAATATAAAAATATATTAAATTTTTCTCATCTTAATTTAATCGGGGCGGGTGTGATGTGACTAAATCGATGGGGACAAGCGCGACTGTTTCCTTCAGACGAGAATTATCCTTTGCCCCTTCCGCTGCAGAAAATCAGTATCACTGGGTTAAGTACCCCTGGACAGGCATGTGATAAATATCTACAGAATTTTATAAAAAAGTATTATTAGTTCTTCGCTCACTTGTAACTCTTATATACAACGTAAAATCCCTCTCCTGCCTTCCTAACAACAAATCCAGATGATGTTGAAACTGATAAATTAATAGAATTTAGTTTAAAGAAGTGTGTCATGGTATATATATCACAAATATAAATTATATATAGGTTCTCAACTCAGGTGAAAAATCCTTCTTCAGCGTTGCGCTCCGAGCATCCACACCAATGGGTGCGGTGCAGACTGATCTTTTGCATTCTTTCTTTTCCTTCTCCGGCCAGTGATTGATGGCGAAAGCAAAAATAAATAAGCCGTAGGCATTTCTACACGATATTAATGAATGCCAGATGGAGACATCGTCTGTTTTCGAGGCAATATATATATATATATATATATATATATATATATAATATCACCATGTATTTGTTTCTAAGACGTGAGACAAATCCAGCTCATTTATGAGATATATAACTTCAAAGTAAATAACTTATACCTCTGATTGTTACATCTTTTTTTATTAATAAAATTTAGTCTTCTTTAATTTTTTATCAAAAAAAAGTAATAACTTATATTTATTTTTAAGAGTAGTATCAAATATAACTTATTCTTTTTGACGATTCAATTTTTCAAAAGATGATTGAAGTAGTACTGGTCCTTACTGTATAACTCTATTCCTTGATTGAAGCGGCCGTCCTCGCTATAACTTCGGATCAAGATCATGTTTCCTCTCAAGGTGACTGTCATTATGTACATATAATGCAGGTTCGGCATCACATGTTTGAAAGGTAAATGACATAAGAATAGGTCATAGAAGCCCATTAAGGAGTTCGGTTCCTCCCAGTACATGGGAGGACCGAGGTTAATTAGTCATCACCAATAGGGGTGAAGGTTGGGTGAAAATTTTAAAAATATTTTTCTAAAACTTTTGTATATTTTTATTTGAGTTTTTTTGAAAAGTTTACATCCACCCTTCACCTCCATTGATAACTGACTGAACTCGATCCTCTCATGTATTAGGAAGATCGGAACTCTTAAAGAAGAAATAAGTCACCTACAGACTCATAGATGAACCCTAATTACCTTGCACCTGACCTATATATTGCCACTACCTGCACCATGCATCACCTTCATCTACCACAGTGAGAGTTAGAGATCTCCACCATTAGTGCCACTACTAGATTTGCTAGAGAGAGAGAGAGAGAGAGAGAGAGAGAGAGAGAGAGAGAGAGAGAGAGATTCTTGGTTGACAAATCTTAGGAAGATCTGATCTCCTGCATTCCGGCTGAGAGAAATTCATGCAGAATAATTATACACAGTTTCTGATTGATCTATTAATGCTTGCAGTGGAAGTGATCATGTGACTTCGGTAAGTGTTGCAACTCATGAATGATCACCTTGGTGATCAGCGTCCACTGATCACATGCATGGACACCGTTTTCTTCCATAGTTCGCTTGGGGAAACAAATATCGATCTGCGAGGGAAGGTACAAGGCCTTTGGAGATTTCGCCTACCATATCGCATGGGAATGCTTCCTCACATATATAAGGCCATGAAAGCTTTCTTGGTACTCGATGAAGCTGCAAGAGGTTCATCTCCTCTCTGTCGTCATATATCTCTTCTTCGTTATACAAACCGGTGCATGCTTTGACCGCGTTCAATAGGCTTGGGCGATGCTGACCATCAGTGGCGGATCTTGAAAATTAGTTTAGTGGAGTCACTTAAATTTAGGGGGGTCACCAGTGGGATCACCTTTCCTTTGCACACCTAAATAATATGGAGAATTTTACTCCCTTTAAGACACCTCTCCAAGTCAGTGGAGTCACGTGACCCCACTGACTATAAGGAGGGTCGCCACTGCTGACCATATATCAGTACTCGGTGAATAAGATTGGTCACTTTACTTGACGACCTCTGGTTATTAGTCTATGATGAAGAAAACGAAAGGTTGCTAGTTTGAGTAATTCGTGGATCTGAGGTCGAAACATACCCATGGGTTAGCTCTAGGTAAGTTCTCCAACATTGACATAAATATATGATTGGTAAAAAAAAATACATAGACTATTTTGATCTTACGACCAATCTCCTGTCTTTTTTTTGGCATGTTTTTTTCTCCTGCATATATTTTATTGGTTTAACAAGTAAGGGTTATATCTTCTCAAACAATGACTTAAAACTTGTCCAAAGGGGTGTTGTTATCTTCCTAATTAAACGTCCACGCTAGGAAACGATAGACACATCTATTCCAATTCAATGCTCAAGATAGGCCACCCGGGTCACTCACCGAGCCTTTTATATCGCATCGTGTTGCGTACGTAAGAATCGAAGATTGTCCTCTCCATTTCGTTGTACACGTATGAACCATCGAGTCGTGCTTGATGTTGTTAGAGATTAATTTGATGCTTTCTACGTCACTTCACACTTTCACATCCCAAGTTGGGTTTTCCCTTCATGAAGCTGAAAGCCCAACGTCCGACCATCTATCTCACTCGACATGTCCCCATCAGCTACCCGAAACCTTCCATCATAGGCCTCTTTCAAAAATTTGTTAGCCCGTCCTTAGTCCAAGACCCATCAGTAGTCTTCCTCAAAGAACAGGACAAAGCTTCTTTTGTCCCCCCACCCCCCCAAAAAAAAGAAAAAAAAATTGTAGGAACGGAAGCCTCCGCACATCAGATCCTATAAACCGTGTGATATATAGATTTAAATGTATATTTTTTTTGGTGTTTGACGCTATATCTTAAGTATCTAAACTCTAACCAATTGAACAACTCCTGAGAGATAACCATGGATGCCCGATGTAGGATTATACCTTAACAACATCGATGACAAAGTTAACAGAGAATCTATTAATCTCGCAGTGAGACTTTGAAGCATCATGGTGGTAGTCCATATAAGTGAGTTAATAGTTGAAAAAAAATCTGACTTCTAGCTCATGAACTTCCTGTCCAATTTGCATGGGACGTGGCGTTGAAAGACTCAACACGTTGTATTCCTAGTCATTTGTCACTCCCAACAAATTAGAAGGCCCCACTGGAAGCAACCACAGGCCATTGGATAATGGAAGAGACGAGCTTCTTCATCACCTCCATGGCCCCTCCAAAGACGTGGGGAGGTCCCCAAGTTGCCATCTTTGTTCACAGGTCCAGTTGGCCCCCCGTCGCCGTGCAGTCACTCGTAGGTGGGCCGCTGCTGATTCGGACTGTGAAACCACGGCCTTTGGCTCCTCTCTTTGGCAGGTAGGACAATAACGTGATCCTTCTCCTTTTCGGTCCGTCTTCTCAATAGGTAGATAATGGATACAGAGAAGCTATGCACATAAACTTGTATGTGTAGAAACTACGGCCAAAAATTGGGTTGCCTGCAATAAGGGGCCTTCATCCTTCCTTCCTTCATCCATATATGTTCCCGTTATTCTTGGGTGGAAAACCAGGAATTAAGAGTGGAGCTGGTGCGACGCCCTCAAGAGGAATGCATACTATCCTTCAAATATGTTTGTCACCCTGTGTGGATAGGAGTGACGAACAAATCCAAGACACGTAGTTTTTACTATCTATCAACATAGATGGTAAATATTTCTCAGTCATCATCTTCTTAGGATGCTGCCAATGGGGACGGGTGAGACAGAGAAGAGAAAGGTGGCAGTGGCTGATGCCTCGTTATGGACTACAAAAGATAGCTCAAGCTCAACATTAGTGTTAGCAGGCACTTCTCCTATCATTAAAGAAATAGAATAGATTGTCAGTTGCAAATGAGTGGGAACGAACAGCTCCATGCGGGTGCACCTCATTTCAGATTGGGGGTTCGAAATTTGGATCTAAATTTCCCATCAAATGTATCAATTATCAACATTGAGCTAGAGATATTTCAGTTTTCTTTTTATTTATTTGCAGATGACATGGATTGGATCATGGGAAGCTTTAATCCGCTAAGGACATAGTTCCGTATGGTTCGAAGTGGATGTAGATTAGAGCAAATGCTAACATGGGTCATGGGCCAAACCCTAAATTTTCTGTTGTGAGAGCAGATGTATCTGTGACAAAAGAAAAGGGTCCAATAGCATGTCCATATTGAGGTGTCATGAGGATCTGAAGTATTGAAAAATTAACCATATATGCTTAGAAAGAACACTTGAAAAAACGATAAGAAGAAGTTCTCAAGCTAATCTGCCAACTCAAAAAGATCTGTCAGTGGAAATAATTGTTATCTGAAACCTGTGTATCTTAATATATGCATAATGGAACATATATCTATGATTGTCGAATATAAATCAAATTCGATCCACAATGGCTATATCAAACAGACTGACTTGGACCTGATACGCTAATCCATACCCAAGCCACAAGCATTCTACAAAGAACTTAAAATATCATTTGAATAACAAGTTTATGGGTTGAATTAAATCTTATGGGTCAGAGACTGAGTTGCAGATTACTCCAATTTATTTGCAGCCTTAATCTTCAGAAAAAAAAAAGGCATTAGCATCAAGTAAACTATTGATAGAACAGAGTAGCAATCACTAGAGTTACACACCAATCACAATGCCCCAATCTGTCATAATCGCACAAAGGACAGAGAAGATTGGCTGTCAAGAGGATGCCCACGACAGATTCGCTGACATTACGTCTAGGATGCTGGAGATTGGAGATGCAGAAACATCGGCACCGTCATCAAACAAACCAAGACTCTCCAATAATTGCTTGATCAATATTCCAAATGCATAAGAAACACCAGAAGCCCCTACTCCAATACCAAGGTAGTATAGAAGGGTTTTGCCATATGCCTTCTGTTCTTGCACATGGGCCTTGCCTAATGCAAGCAGAGTAATGCACAGAAGAGAAGCAGCTGCAACAACTATAAGCTTTAATGCCTTTTTGTCACTTTGCCAGAATGAGAAACCATAAATAACAGGTGGTAATGCTCCAAATAAGACATAAGATAGTAATGCTATGGTAGCATGTCGATAAAAGTGCTCTCTCCTTCCAAGAAGTTCCACATATAGATCCACTTGCTCCTTTCCATCAAGACTTTCTTGCTGTTTATTTTTCAGTTCCATGAGCTGAAGGAAAGGAAAATGTTAGCTTGGATGATCACAAAGATCACACCTTTATGAACCTTGCTTCCTTTGGGTTTAACCCAAGGAAAACTTGAAAAATAATCAGAAGATTATCAAATAAAGTTTAATAAACTACTCATTTCTCCATAGCATATTTCAGGACTATGTCCACTACATATCCATTGGGTTTCATATCACTGTCTTGATGATAGATGTCCAAAGAAAAGAACAGATACTAGATGCCTTTGATGATACCCAAGCCCAATGTATGCAGAGAAGCATAAAAAGAGCGATGACAATATAAACATAACAGTTGATGTTTCCAAGAGCAGTAGTATGCCATACACCACAATTAGCTTATGACCTGTCACGGGGAGAAGAGTGAGTGCTAAAAGATGCAAACAAAGGAATATTAGGAGAAAGTGTCTAGAACCACAAAGGATCACAGTCACAATGCAAAACTTGCAGCAGCCAGTTGTATTGCTGTAGATGCATTTTACAGTGCATAGAGAGGAGGGTCATAGACAGGGCAGGGAGATATGGTTTTGAGATGTGCAAAATGGGGGCTATTTACAGTCCTCAAGTCCATCCAGACATTGCAGGCTGTTCTAAGAAGGCTAGCAACTACTAGTAAACTATATGTAATGGCAAGCATTCGCATATTGTGGGAATTGAAGGTACATCTATGGAAGGATCAAGTTCAACTGACCCCATCAAGGGGTCAGAGAACATGGCAGTAGGAAGAAGTCAGTTGGGCAGAAAACTGATCAAATCCTTGCCCAACCCAATATAATTCTTGAAATCAGGACCAAGTAAATGAAACAATTACATAGGCCTGAAACATCATCCAAATTAGCTTAATTAGGGTTTTATCTCATGACCTTTCTGTTGTTATCAAAATCAGGATCGAAGTAAATGAGAAAATTGGATAGTATCTGATACATCACTTTTAAAAAAATTAATAGGGCTTAACCTCATGCCCTGCCTATGCCAGAAAAGTCACAAGACAATAAACACCAGACCATGAGGAAAGACCAAAACAATTTGGTCTGTTTCAACTTTCAAACATCATGGTAATGAGTCTAATGACCGCAGGTGGGATATGCTCTATGGATGTGTGCATAGTTATTTTCTAGCTTTTCAACATGTGATTCAATCTGCAAACTAAAACACACTAAGGAAATAATGTGACTCAGTTTATGAACAAAATAGGAGAACAAGAGTAAATGCAGACAATTACATTTCCATGGAGACATAACTAGGAAACCTAGTCTAATATGTACGTAGACCCCTGGCAGTGGTTATATTTTAGAGGGAATTTTTCTGACATGAATAATTCAAGACAATTACATCCATACTTCCTCCCCTTCCACCAATATTCCATATTTGAGCTATCTAATTACAGATTTGTTTAAATCAAT
>CM024753.1:8366066-8398618 GCA_014218235.1 Colocasia esculenta
GTCTTGCAGTGGTGGTGCATTATGAGCTCTGTCAAAGGTCTGCCATGTTGCATCCTTGGACAGCCTTGCCAAGGAATGCCTTCTCCAAATCCTTGATTTGTGTAGGTTGATCTGTATTGCCTCAAAAGTATGGGGGCAACCGCAGAGCCCACTGCCTGGAAAACTGTCTTTGCCTTTTCCTTTATAGTGATGGATTGTGGTGCGGTGCTGTCAAATGGAGGAAAGGGTACAAGGGCAGAGATAATCTTTTGGTTGTGGGGTCAGAGAACAGCTTTAAAGTTTATTCAATGAGTTCTGATGAGGGTTAGTCTGAACTTTTTCTAATGGGCCATTTCTTTGTCCTGTCTTTTGGTCCAACTATTCCTTCAAATGAGAAGATCCTGCAAGTCTCAGTGCATGCGTTGTCTTTTCAGTCATTCTTGTCAGTCTTATCCTGACTCACCTTGTGCTGTCATTTTTTTTGATTGGCAGATTGATTTTTGGCATTTATGGCCATCACCACTGTTGTGGTGTGGCCAGGGCTTTTTATGCTTTGTCCTTCGCATGACCAGATAATGCTGCCATTTCTTGTCTATCACTGGATATTTTTAGGTTTAGTCAAGGGACACATGGAGGCTCTTCCTGTAGAATTAACCGAACTATTTCCTGCTTCAAGTCAAAAGTGCTGTATTTGGAGTTTCTTGCTTTGAGTTGGAAGTGTCAGAGTTCTATTGTTCGTCGTAAAGATTTGATTGACTTTATGGAGATCCACCATTTGTTGTGTAATTCAATGATTTCAATCTGTGAGAGCCCATCATTTTTTTTTCATTAATTGGATCTGTGAAGGTTTACTATTTATTGCTTAAGCTGGACAGCTTCCACCTGATCTTGGTGAATCTTGGCATTTTCTTTTTCTGCTGAGCAACCTTTAAATGACAGTGGTGCAGGTTAGCATTTTCATTTATAATCATCTAAATGGGATGGGGCATGAAACAAGTTGGATTGAGGCTTTAGTTGGTCAGGGTGCCACCTTCATCACTAATGAAGGAAAACCCACACACATTTAATGTGACTGGAGGAATGTTGGTTGCCTTGTACCATCTACTTTGTTCCTTGTCATCTAACATCTCTGCTTTATTAAGATTTGTTTTTATGCTATGCCTGTGTCCTGTTTTAAAATATTTGTCATGCCTGGCTTGTGTGTCATGGTCAAGAGGTGATCATTTCTGATCTCAGAGGACCTTGAGGAGATGCTTTTCCTTGTCATTTACTTTCCTCAAATTTTCCTTTTACTAGTGCACCATGGCATTTCTGGATCTTCCTTTGAATTTGATCGGGGGATCCTTTTAGGTCGAAGATGGTTGGTGTGACCTCCTAGGACAATAGCTGACTGTATGGTCTATATGGTCATCTCTTCATATATAGCCTCTTGTACTGGAAAAGGATGCACTGTTATACTTGTACATCCTCTTATTAATGTTGTCCTTTATATTTATGATAATGCTGCATGATTCTGACATTATCTGGGAGAAGGATTCTGCTGCAAAGTCTAAACATGTAAGTGATAAGCATATTCTGCTGTACATGTGAATGATACTACCCGTATATGTGGCGCAACAATTGCTTACAAGTGGATATAACCCCTAATCATGCATCCTCTTGTAACAATCCCTTGTTTGCTGTTATGGAGATGTAGATGTATACAGTACCAACCACCTTTCTGAATAGAGATTCTGTTGCAATATTTGTTTCTGTTGTATGGTTGGTATGTAGATAAAGTTTCTGCTTGTTTCCATAATTTTATAGGTGAGGATAGAAGGCACTGTTACAAAAGTTTCTGAAGAGGAATCTGAGAGATACTTCCACAGTCGTCCTCATGGAAGCCAGCTAGGAGCAATAGTTAGTAAGCAGGTAATTATTTTGCATGTGTCTGGAAATGTAAAATGAGGTATGCTCCTAGTATGCAGTGGAAACTTATTTAGATCTGTTTTGCCTTTCCTCAGAGCAATATTGTTGCCGGAAGGCATGTACTTCATCAGGCATATGTGGAGCTGCAAGAGAAATATCCTGAAGGGTTAGTTTATTGTCTGGATACTTTTTATTGGAGTTGAAGATTCTTCATGACATTATAGAATGTTTGTCTGGATTCTTTCTCGACTGCATTCGTATTTTTTCTTAGGTTCAGGAACACCCTGGTTTATAAAATTGTAAGCCTTGCATGCTCCTTTCCTATGTTGGTTGAGGGGGGACCGTGGCTCATGGTAAAATTCTGGAAAGTTAGAGTGCATAATGGGACTTGTATCAAAAACACTTTCCGGTGTTTACAATCATGTCCCAAAGAAATATATCTCCTGGATTTGTTACACTTCAACATTTTTGTTATCAACTAGGGAAGCTGAGCTCCTGATATTGTTTCTGAAGAAGAGAAGGATACTTATTAATTTAGTAAGTCTAGCATCTCTAAGCCATTTCTTAATTTTGAATGACTGACCTTGAGTATAGCAACTTCTGTCCATGATTTTACCTTGAAGGGCACGAAGAAAACAAGCCAATGATATGGTCTGGATAAGTTTAATCAGTTTCTTAGGTAAGCTTTCTGGTTTGGTCTTACAGGCTAGCGATGGGTGATGTGTGACTATATCTAGGTAAAACAACATATTCTAGTTTTGTAGACTACGCTGCAGACGCCAGTAACTGCTGGAATTATTAATTGTTCATGATCTTGTAATTCCGTGACAACCAAAAACATTTGCCATCCTTTCTGGATAATAGGAATATCGTGTATCCTTTGAATATTATTGTTCTTACCATGTCAGCATTCTCTATAGAAACTTAATCGGTTGTTCAAAAGCTTGTACTGCCTGTGACATCGTTTACCTCATGATTTTGCAGAAGCTTGATACCTAAGCCTGAATACTGGGGAGGCTACCGGCTTACGCCGAGCCACTTTGAGTTTTGGCAAGGACAACCTTCTCGCTTGCACGACAGGTTCTACACCACAACCCTCCCCTGAGGAGTAGAAATCCTCCTTTCTATTCAAATGGAGGTAGGTAATATGCCCGACAGTGGACTTACTGTTTCACTCTGTCAGGTTGCAGTACTCCCCAAAGGACGTCGACGGGAAGCGAGCGTGGCAGATTGATAGACTGGCCCCATGACTAGTGCATCGGGCCTCTTCTCTTTAAGCGCTGAAGAGTGCCCTGTTTTCACCCAAGATGTCACTCCATTAAGCCTCCTGAACCCCAAACTTTTCATGGCAATATGTGGACCGTGGTGGACGCATCCACTTGTGTAATGTTACAATGTCACGGATGCAATACCAGAGGTGTGTACTGACTGCTCTTTGAGGATATGCCCCAAGATTCCAGGTAAAGGAAAGTTGTCAGGTCTCGATGTTGGGTATCCTGTGAATTCGATGTACTGCCATTGGGATGAAAGTGGTCTGCGTTATGTAAATGCTTTATAGTTAATGTTGCGTGATAAACTTTTCAGAGAAAGCCCAGAGGTAGAAAGTTGCTCGGCCACTGCACCTTATTGGTCGGACGGTCGGGTTTCACATGCCAACAAGGGGGGGGGGGGGGGTGCTTGGCACCCGTGACCCGACCAATGAGGCCAGGCAAAACTTTCACAGGGAGAGTATTTCTCATCTTTTCATGCCCGAAAAAGTTGCAAGGATCTACCTTATGGGTAGCATTACATTACGAATAGAGAAAAACTTGTTGCACTTGCAAGTGCAGTAAGATGGCGCCACGTTGACGGCAAGTGGTGGTGTCCAGTTGTCGGTGACTGACGATTGGGATCTAAAATACAAGTTTTAGGCTTTAAAATGCAAGTCTTGGACTTCAAAATATCATCTTTAGGGTTTAAAAATATTGACTATATTTTTAATAATAATTTAAACTCTAAAATATAAATTTTAGGTTCTAAAATATAAATCTTGGCTCCAAAATATAATTTTGGATTCTAAAAAATGATTTTGGATTCCACCATTGATCTCTGTTGTTGGCTATTGTTGGTGGTGATGATCGCCTCTGTCGATCATCGTCGCTATCTCTTGCTCTCTGTATCTGTTTCTTTACGTGGAAGTTCATGTGTCATTATATTGGATATTGCATGAGTTGTCATCTTAATCTAAATACACTTATTGCATATGGGTAAGTGTAATAAGTTTTTCTCTTACCAATATTATGATTGTACTTCCAAAGGTTTCTTAATTGGGAAACAAAACTTGCAAAGAACACTACCTCAAAATTAATAAGGAAAAATACATGTGCAATCACATAGATGTACACCGTTTGGAGATAACAAAAAGCATGCTATATATATGAGATCTCATGGTACAGACAGATGTGATTACCATCAAATAGATTGCCTATAAGTATGAAGAAGCGAAAGGCTAACCTATCTGGAAAAGGGGGGGGGGTGAGAAGGCAACTTACTGGTGTCACGTCGGAGGACCCGACGCGATAGAAAGCTAGACGCGTCTGCCCAATCTGACGCTATATGAAAACGTCCCAACCCTTTGACACCTTCTCAACAGGGAGGGGGAGATGGTGTTGGACCTCCTTCGGCCGGTCAGAGGGGGAGAGCTCATCGTCTGCTCTTCATGGGTAACTTGGCCAAAATAAGGAAAACAAGAGAAGAAACCCTATTAGCCAACCATTAAGAGTAGTATCTATCCAACTTCAAATGAAACAGAAGCAACATGGAGGGTGCTAACCTGGAGTGTTTGTGAAACCCCTAGGGTTAGAAAAAAAAAGTGTGTGTAACGTGGATCTATCTAAAAACAAAGTAAGCCTATCTAACATGAAAGAGAAAGGAAAGGAGAAGGGAAAGAAGCCAAGCCCCATTGGTGGGCTACTTCCTAGCTGAGGAAGGGTCCTCTGCGGCGTGCAATAGTTTATGGAGAAAATGGGAGCTCTCCTTGCCAGCCTCTTGAGCTGAAGAGAGGTGGAAAAATTTTATAGGGAATGGGAATCCTAACCCGTCCTCAAGATATAATGACGACAAAAAGATTAAAGTCCTAATAAATCCATGTGGATAGAATCCTAATGGGGTTCTAAGGGAGAATAGAAGCGATCCTCGGACCTAAAGATCATCCCAATGTCGTTTGGATGGAGATAAGGCCAGATGGATTGGAGAGAGAGAGTTTACGTGATCTTACCCATGCAAACTCTTAACACGTCATATCGAGGTACCGCAACAAGATATAACGCGTCCAAGGGGTTTGACATGATAAGGAATGGACATAAATGGATATGCATGGACTGACGCGTCAAATGGAGATGTCGCAACAAGATATAACACATTCAATCAGACCGACGCGTTAAGGTTCAAGATCTGAAACCCTAACTATCAGTGTGAACCAAGACTTTTGGCTAAAGATTGGACGAGATAGGATGTAATTTGGACATAATGAGCTCAAAATGGCTGATAACATACTCAAGATAGTGATCAACTTGGAGCGCATTATAAGAATAAGAAATGTGACTTGATTTATGGGCCGGAAATAGGTGTCTACAACATATATATCTCTGATATATTTGTTATATCTCTAAAATCTTCATATTATGTTTTATATATCTATATTTCATGTATTTTATCATATATGCATTTACTATTTGATTTTATCCATTTAACCAAATTATAGTTGAGTAATTAAAAGGGCAGAAAGATTAATTTTCCCTATATAGTTTTTTTAAAATCTTTTTTAATAACTCTCTCTCTCCCCATGCCCCCTCTCATCTAGCTCTCTCTCTCCCATGCAAAACATCGGTTCTGATATCTCATCCCACCCTATTGTCACCTCTCTCTCTCATTGGAACCGGAGGGGGAGATCCCCTCTAGTACTCCCACATCCCCCGCCAGCCCCCCTCTCTCTCTCCATTTGGCTATCACCATGTTGAGGCCATAGAGTGCATAGTGGGCAGCCATGACCCCTCGGCTCGTTCCACCCTCTTCAAGTTCCACCTAGATCTTTTGCCTAGCCACTGGGCTGATGGCCATTGCACCAGTTGGGCAGTTGGCCCAATTAGCACCACAAGGGGTAGGTGGATATTAGTTGGAAGTTGGGGAGTGCATGTGTAACTGTCTGATGTAGCTCCAACGAGGTCCCCTCGATGACAACGACGATGATGACGACAGAGAGCTCCACTACGGTGAAGGCAGTCCTCATTGTCAAGATCATTGTGGGGGGCCTACTAGCCAATGTTAAGTTATCGTGGGAGCTGGACGAGATCATAGACCTACTCGGTGAGTCCCTACTCATCGAGCTAGTGTGGAGCTTGACCCAGCTATGTATTGCCCCATCCAACACAACTCACTTATGGCTGCTGTTGTTAGGTCCCCCCACATCTCTCTCTCTCTCTCTCTCTCTCTCTCTCTCTCTCTCTCTCTCATCTCTCTCTCTCTCTCCTCTCTCTCTCCTCTCTCTCTCTCTCTCTCTCTCTCTCTCTCTCTCTCTCTCTCTCTCTCTCTCTCTCTCTCTCTCTCTCCCTCCTAATCGCCTCCGGCTCTGTAACACCTCAGAAAATTTTATTTGTTAGAAATATGAATAATATGATTATTAGACTTAATTATTATTATGAGATTGAAATAATTATTTGAGATTAATTAGCGTTAATAAATGTTACTCCAGTGTCGTACTTCGAGAGGCGCGCTCCGCAGGGCGACACCGAAAAACTGTAACGAAAATAAAATTTGAGAACACTATAATTTCTAGAAAAATGTGGTGATATCAGAAATGTAAATATCCGATTTGTTGATGTACAAATTTTGAGATTAAGCCGACGCAACTATTTTTCGGGCGATTTTTCACCCAGTGGAAAATAAATTCTAAAAATTAAACTAAAATCACCATAATTTGTAAAACATTACATTAGTCTGTTTTTGAATTTTTAATACAAACGGACTTCGTTTGAACATATTTACATAGTGAATATTAGGCCAGTTGAATTATGGGTCATTTACGGAATGGTGGCCATTTTCCTGGAATTTTCTGAGTGCCTACGTGTAAGGATTTGGGGAGGCCACCACACAAGGGGGTTAAGTTAACACCTGTGTTACCTACGTGTAACCATGGAAAACCTGCATGAGCTACGTGTTGAGGTAAAAACCAAAAGGTTTTACCATGACACCTCATGGCCGATGTGCCTTCTGCATGAGAGGGTTGTGGGGTCTATAAAAACCACTCCCCTCCCTTCGTACATACCTTCCGCACCCTTTGATCTTGCTCCCTGCTGCAGAACTGTTGTTGGAGGAGCTATAGCGTTACTAGCTCTACTGCAACTGTAACTGCTTCAACTTTTACTCGTGCTGCTACTGTAGTTGCTTCTACTTTGTATTAAGTTGTTGTTGAGGCTACTGCCGTTGCTAGTAAGCCATCATCTTTAGGAGGGAGCTCTTCTCTTGTTGGGTTAGGTTCTTTCGTTAAGATCACGTGAAAGTTCACCTATTTAGTAATGTAGGATTCATCTCCTTCTCCTTTAATCCTATCTTTTATACATGATAAGGAACCCCTGTTGAGTAGTCAAGTTGCTATACTTGCAATCCTCCTCCTCTTCTTCCAGTTGTGATAGACATTTTCATGTTTGGGAGGAGAAGAATTCTAAGATTGATTCTTATCTTCTTCTTCCATCCTTGGCCTTTATACATGATAGTAGAGTTTATTGGAAGTCATACTACCTTTAGAACATGGTGATTATTTCTGTTTAGATGTTTGGTACTTCAAACCTTGATTTGGAACCTTAAATACCTTGAGTTTAGTGTTCATCTTGTAGGAATCTTTCCAAAAAACTATGGTTATCAGGGCTATACTTCTAGCACTACGTCATGCTTAGTTTCTAGCTAGACAAGTATGGATTGTAACCTCAAGTTTCATCTTACTTGTTTAGCATATATAATCATTGTGGAGACTACAAATAGGTTCTTTTATTTGATATAATTCATGCCTTGATCCATAGGTTCCATAATTGGTATTGTTAAAGTGTACTCAAAGTCATTTCTGAAAGGAGAACTGGCGGCTGTCGACAGGCAGCTCATAGCTGTCGACAGGCCCAGTCTCCCAGAACCTCAGATTGCTGGGTCTGCTGCTAGCTGTCGATAGCCAACCATAGCTATCGACAGATGCTATCCCAGAACCAGCAAACCTTGCTCTGTCTGATGCTGTCTGTCGATAGCCACCTCCTGGCTGTCGACACCTACTGTCCTGACCTGTATTTCAGCAATCTTCTACGTATAAGCTCTTGCTAAAACTTTATCCTAATAGCCTAGCAAGCTACCCTCTTCTTTACCTTGGTATTTACTGTCGTGTTACTACAAAGTTCATCCACATTGTGTGCCTCACCCATCCTTGGATTATTCTTGAAGTTATCAATTACGTATGATACCCCCCGTTGATTCTATTCTCCTGTATTCGGCAACTGAGTTCATAAAACCTGATGTACTGAGAGTGCAAGTGTTTGAATACCCTTGTGAGATATGAATAATTGATGATGACGACATTTATTGGGTCCTTAGACCCCACCTGACTGATATGCCTGTGCAAATAGGGCTGGTCCAGTCCTGGGAGGAGCACCCGAATTCATTTACGGGCCACGCGGAATGATAAAGGGCAACGAGATGTTTGGCATTGCATCATTTACTGCTTAATTATGGTCATCATAGTTCCTGTTCTGTGTAACTGTTAAATGTCCCAATTTTGAGTTATATACCTGAGCATGCCTCGTGTTTCATTATCACCGTTTCAAGCTTACTATCCTGACATTTAATTGTGCCTCTTTGTTATCCGTTCTGCCATTGTCTTGGCTATCATGTATTCACCCTTTGAATTAAGGATTTGAGTCCTACTGGGCTAGTTAGCTCACCAAATCTTACTTTTTCAGGTTATCTACAGTTCTAGAAGGCGGGACATCGGGATTTGAGGGTTGATCAACCTTTACGGCGTTTAAGCTTGAATTGTAAATGGAGAGTCATGTAATACCTATAGAATGTCAATGAATAATATTTTTACTTAGTAACCCCGAGCAATTGAGTGCTCAATTAGTTTAAAGTTTACTCTTGACTCCTCATGCGTTCACGTTCCAGCATTTATAGTTATATTAAATGACGAGACGTGACAGAATGGTATCAGAGCATTGGTTGAGGATTCAAATAGCTATTGGTCTTCAACATCCTGTAGTGACCTGTGAGGATGGGTAGAAAGCCTGAGGTTAAGCTAGATAAGTAAATTTGGATATAGATTGTCTTGTGTATAGAATGAATTTCTAGAGATTGGTGAATAGATATTGATCAATTAAAACTTAAGAAGCCAAGACTATGATCAAATCAAATGAAACAATGTAGTTGATGCACATCAAACCACATAAAGCAAACAAAATCTTTAAGGTAGTTCAATTCTTGTATGGAGATAAACCGGATCCACTAATTGTTGTCAACCATGTTTGGATTTATAGGAACACTTAGAAGAGTCTTCTGAGATGTTGTAATACAATTTCTGGAAGTTCACCCATTATTGTCGACAGATAGAACCCATCCGTTGACATGTATCCTGCTTCCAGAACCCAATCACTGCAAAACCAGTAGTAGTTGTCGACAGATGGCTTTCATTGTCGACAGATGTTCCTCGACTGTCGACAGTCGATTCTAGTCTGTCGACAGATAGTGTCAGACCCCAGAAACTGGTTCTGGGAGGACAGTAGCTGTCGACAGCCACTTCCTAACTATCGACATACACTAGTCTGTGATGAACTGATCCTTCTTCAGTCAAAAGTGTCAGCAGGTTCAGTCAGAAGTGTCAGCAGGAACCTTGTAAAACTGAAACTCATACCTTATTTACATTCCATATCATTTAAGTAAATGTTATAATTTGATGTTTCATTTACTTAAGATATTACATATAAAATAAGAAAGTACCCCCCATTTGAATCCAATAAAATATCAGAAAAATCATATCTCTTACCAAAAAGTCAACTCTCCCACCGAAAAAGAAAAATACGATTTTGACGATTCCATCAAAATAGCGTCTTTATAATCTCTCATAATTTGGCCTACCTGAAAGTCTCATAATTCAAATAAACCTAGTAGAATGCTAAGAATCCAATGTTCGGTGAAAAATGATAACACACATATGGCTTCTCCAAAGGAGTCCTCTCCTACTGAAGGAAAAGTCAAATCTGCTCATCCCTTATTTTACATTAATATGACTTTTACATTGATATGTTATTATCTCCACTCTAAATAAGAATTAGTCAATGTGGTTCAATTAATCATATAGATTTCATGACTATCCTCGTGATGTATTCTCCGTTGACTTTCCCATTTTCTTGGATTCTCAATTATTATACCACTGAGATGAATCATTTAATCATCATCCACATCCATTCCTCACTAAACCAAGTGAGGCTATTTAATAACTCAAATGTGTGAACACTCACAGAATTGATGATTCGATGTTTCAAGATTGTTTTAAATCTGACAAACCATACACACACTGTGTAGGATTGAATCTGTGTACCACTATTGGAGTAGACAACCAAACAAATTAGTGGAGAAAAGAAATAGGAAAATATCCAACTAGGGAGATTTCTGCAGAAATGCAAAATATAGCAAATTTTTGTACCAAAGTTTGGCTTTGGTCAGATAACTTATTGAACTCTTAGTTGCATTTTTTTAGGGCTTGAACTCATCAAATTTCCCTTCTAATTGTAACACAAGAATCAATTGTCTTTAAATTGAGTTAAATCCTAACGTTTTGCTTCAACTGACCAGTAACATGATGTGTCAACTTGTACAGACAATTTGACTTGGGTCAATAGGAAAGTTTTAGAAAAATCAACTCCATGTTTTCTAGAATTGACCTCAATCATGTGATTGCAGTTTTGATTAACTGTCCATCATGTAAATTGGTCTTGTATATCTTAATGTCAACCTTACATATTGGTGGAGCCAACCTAATCTCTATTTGGAGTTAACCTCAAGCCATATTTTTCTCTAAGCGTTAATTAGAAACTTGATTATTGTCAACCTGATCTCCATCTAAGGCGATACTTTGAACTTCTGCGCTATAGGAAATCCATTAAGCATCGACCTAACCTTTGCATAAAATCGACTCATATGTATCATCGAATTTCAGTTTCAGTAACTCACTCATTATAATTTGAGTGTCAACCTATGGAGTAACCAGAGTCAACACATTAAAAGGAGCCTTTGACTTTATGAATTTTCTTATGTTATAAAAGACTTGTGTTAAATATTTATTACCTTTTGCTTGATATATCAAAACCAGGAACACAACATAAATCCTCTGTCATATCTCAAAATCCTACAAGGAAAAGACATCATTTAATTATGGAGGTTAATGTGTCAAATAACCAGATACATACGGTAACAATTGTAACAATTGTATTAATAGTATGAATTAGAAAAGTTGAATTACACGATGGATTAACTAAACTTAAATTTGTTTGCTTAGCCAGCAGGATGGGAGAAGAAACACATTGGAGGGAGGTTCAAAATGCAATGAATAATCTTGCTTAGTCCCTGGAGCAAGTAGTTCCAGTCGGTGATAAAGGAAAAATAGAACTGCATGAAAATATTAGAAGTACAAATCTCCAAGAAACAATGAGTATTACATTATCTATACGGAAGAGAGTAGTTCCCTTCAATAAAGAGAACAACTGGCAAAAAGATGGTGAAGAAGAACAGAAGAGCAAAAAGATCAAGAAGGCCACAAGCAAGAGAATGCCAAGGCACGACCTAAGAAGCTTGTGCATATTTGTAACGACCCGAGAATCCGACCCTCGGCCCACGCCGAGGACCCGATTTTCGCGGTCGGCACCATGGATCCGAAGACCCGGAAGGGTATAATATGCATCTAACAGGATATGTAACGGAAGTAACGTCAACTGCTAAACTAGAAGCGTACAGGCGGAAACAGAAAAGAGAGCGAGACCACTGTGTACCGCTCTAAGTACAGTCCCAACGCACGCACGCTAGTACAAGTAAAAGGCAGGGGAAGAACAAGTCCCTTAGGGGCATACCTCGAGGGTGACGTACACTGAAACAGGGAAGCCACTGCTAGCTACGGGGACCATGCCTACCGCCCCGTCTCCTCCGCCCGCGCGCGCCCTGCCACTGCTGAGAAGTCTCACCTGGGAAAAGGAGGGTTGAGCTTCACAACAGAAGCTCAGTAGGGACTACCAATCTCCTACTGGCTCTAAACAGGCAGGAGAATATATATATATATATATATATGTTATATATATATATATGACAACAATTTATATCTTCTACCTACCAACGAAAGTGCGGGAGCGAAACTACAACTAGTACAGTACTGAAATTACACACGGTCGGAAACTCTGTACGACTGCTCGTCGTGACCACCACACGGCTAGTAAACACAGACGGAGGGAACTCCACCTGGACAAGGAACACTAGCTACGGAAACACTACCACTAGTCAAGGTCAGGTGCGTCCACCGACGTCTTATCCTCGACCCGGGTCCTGACCCTCACGTCTCGTCAGAGCAAGGTAGGACACAAAGAAACACAACAGTAACCGCCGTAGTCTGGCCGGACTACGGTCCCACGCCTAGCCTCTCTAAGCGGTTTCGGGGCCGCAAAGAGCGAGGCAGTGAGAAAAGGACTAGCTGGACTGTGCTGGGAAGAACTCCGAAAACTGACCTCGGCGTCCCAGTCCAACCACGAGAGCTCTGCAAGCAACTCAACGCCACTATCCTAACCACTGTTTTTCCTTAAGCTCCAGAGTCCGCCTGGTGGCTGCCAACTCAACCCACTCGTAGCCCGGAGTACTCCCTTAACAGGCTCCCGAGGATGGGGGTCCCAGGCAATGGTAACAATCTCTCACGTGGGACAAGCCCTCAAGTGCCGAGCACTGGGCGGAAGACTAGTGTAGACCGCACTAGGGAACTAGCACAGGTGCCACGGGTACAGTAAAAAAGAAGCAGAAACGACAAGAATCAGAAATCTGTCTCACGGCTGAGGTCGCGACGCATCGGGCTGTCGCGACATGGTCACGACGCCCTCCCCTGTCGCGATCCCGTCGCGACGGCCCGAGCCGTCGCGACCAGTCGCGGCACCCAAGAGCACCGCGATCCTGTCGCGGTCGGCCAGGCCACCGTGACAAGATCGCGACCTCTAAAGGGGTCGCGTTCTCAGCAGGGGGGTGCTCTGGAACCCTTCTTCCGGAAATCATCCTAAAACACGAAATGGGCAAACCATAGGGGAGGGAAGCATGCGCAACAAGCAAGAAAGCCATTAAAACGCCCAAACCACCCTTAAAGCCCCACAGACATGGATTTACACGAATCTACACTCAAGGAAAATCTCACTCAACCTCGAGCATGGAGTTCTCACACTCCCAAGCCCCAAACCACAGAGGAAACACGATGTAGAGGGGGGAAGGGAGCATGCTTAGGCGAGAGGATCAAGGTCCCTACCTCCACGCGAAGAACGAACCCATTGGGGCCTTCTCGTAGGAAAGGACGCCTCCTCCTCACTCCAAATGGCACGAACGCGTCCCCTGCACGAGCGGGATGACACCACCTCAGTACGAGCGCCTCAAACACCGAGATCCGCCAAGAATCCGCAAGGGGAACACAAGAGGGAAGGGAGAGGGGAGAAAGAGAGCTGAGAGGGCAAGAGGGGGAGAATGGGCGCGCCTTCGAATTTTAAGCCGACGGCCCTCAGAACGCGACGGGCCGACCCGGCGCGACAACTAGCGTGTCGCGACGCTCCTCGGTGTCGCGACCATGTCGCGATGGTCGCCCCCGACGCGACCCAAAAAGGCGATCAAACCTCGGAGATCGGAAAAGCAGTCGCGACGCCCAGACAGGCCGCGTCAATGCTGCACGTGTTGACACTTGACAAAGCCGTTTTTTCTGACAGAAAGGACACCGGTCACGTCTGTCAGAAAAGCAGTCGCGACCTGTCAGACGCCGCAACAAGGACGCGACGGAAATCCCCGTCGCGACAAGAACGCGGCGGCCGGTGCGGCGTGACCCATCGCTGTCGCGGCAGACCGCTCTGGCGCGACCACGTCTATATCACCTCAGGACAAAGACAAGAGTTCGGGAAGACCTTAAGCCATAAGGAAAATGATTGAAGTTATTAGAAGTAATTTTCATGTATAAGTCAATAGGACTTGATATATGTGAGAGATACTTGAGTTTAGTTGCTATAGTATGTCAAAACTTGATAAGTTTTGCCAATCAATGTAACTTTGTAAGGCTGGTTATGGAGTTCTATAAAGAAACTTTATGTGATAAATAAAATCCTTATTGTCTATCTTCATATTCTTCATGCTCATCAACCTCGTCATACCTTATTCCCTTTTCAAGGGAATATGTATTCTATAGCTCTTTGAGAGTTAGGGTATTCCTTGGTAGAGAGGACCTTAATGATAATATGCTATTAACAAGAATTTGCTAATACTTGGCATACTGCTGCCAGAAATAAGAAACATAGTAAAGAATGCATTTAATTGAACCCATGATCACAACATGGTTTCATAAGATCTAAATATTCAGATTTCCATCAACTAACAATATCATGATAACGGGATATGTAAAGAGTGTATACATTGTATGACATGATAATCATGACAATATTGGTGAGACTAATTCGGATTAGATAAAATTTAAAAGGTTGAAAACTTAAATCTTTGTGATCCATCCAAACTAGTCAAGGAGTTTGGAGGACCGAACTCTTTTCTTAGGGGGGAGAGTGTAACACCCCAGAAAATTTATTTGTTAGAAAACATGAATAATATGATTATTATTGTGAGATTGAAATAATTAATATTTGGGATTAATTAGCGTTAATAAATGTTACTTCATGTCGTACTCCGAGAGATGCGCTCCCGTAGAGCGACACCGAAAAACTGTATGAAAATGAAATCCAAGAACACCATAATTTCTAGAAAAATGTGGTGATATCAGATATAAAATTTCTAGATTTGTTGATGTACGATTTCGAGATTAAGCTGACGCAACTATTTTTCGGGTAATTTTTCACCCAGTGGAAAATAAATCTAAAATTAACTAAAATCACCATAATTTGTAAAACCATTACATTAGTCTATGGTTGAATTTTTAATACAAACGGACTTCGTTTGAACACATTTACACAGTGAATATTAGGCTAGCTGAATTATGGGTCATTTACGGTGGCCATTTTCCTGGAATTTCTGGGTGCCTACGTGTAGGCTTTGGGGGAGGCCACTACACAAGGGTGTTAAGTAAACACCTGTGTTACCTACGTGTAACCATGGAAATCTGCATGAGCTACGTGTTGAGGTAAAAACAAAAGGTTTTTCATGACACCTCATGGCCGACGTGCCTTCTGCATGAGAGGGTTGTGGGGTCTATAAAAACACTCTCCTCCCTTCGTACATACCTTCCGCACCCTTTGATCTTGCTCCCTACTGCAGACTGCTGCTGGAGGAGCTATAGCGTTACTAGCTCCACTGCAACTGTAACTGCTTCAGCTTTTGCTCGTGCTGCTACTGTAGCTGCTTCTACTTTGGTGTTAAGTTGCTGTTGAAGCTACTGCCGTTGCTAGCAGCTATTATCTTTAGGAGGGAGCTCTTCTCTTGTTGGGTTAGGTTTCTTTCGTCAAGATCACATGAAAGTTCACCTATTTAGTAAGGTAGGATTCATCTCCTTCTCCTTTAATCCTGTCTTTTATAAGATAAGGAACCCCTGTTGAGTAGTCAGTTGCTACTTGCATTCTGTCACGTCACGACATTTAATAGCCCATAAATGCCGGAACGTGAACGACGAGTATTCAAGAGTAAAATTATACTAATTGAACAAGACATTTACTCAGAAGCTCAGTAAATAATAGGTATTATTTGCCATTCAATAGGTGTTACATGATTCCTGATTTACAATCTCAAAAATAAAATGTCGCCACGGTTGTTCTCTCCACACACAAATCCCAAAGTTTCGACTTCTAGAATTGTAGGTACCTGAAATAGTGGATTGGGTGAGCTAACTAGTCCAGTAGGATTCAACTTCTCTAAAAGGATTCAAACGTATATATATATATATATATAATATATATATATATATATATTATATATATCATATATATAATATATATATATATCCAAGGTAGAATGAGCAAAGATCATTAACATGGTGTGTTCCAAGAACGAAAACACGAGATCAGTCAATAACATGTGTTGAACAAGTGCAATGTGGAATTAGAATCAATAGTTCAGGATGATACTTGAGTCATAATCAAATACAAAATCACACACACAAGCATGACATGATAACTAATCAAGTACGAATTGATGTAATGTCAAATATCTCGATGTCCTCAATGCCCCAGCGGCCACTGACAAATTTGCCCCCGTACGGCCACTGACAATCAGACATATTTTCACGCACACAAGTATGTATGATGACTAATCAAACACGAACTGATGTATGCCAACATCACGATGTCCTCATCGCCCCCGCACGGCCACTGACAAATTTGCCCCGCGCGGCCACTGACGATTCGGGCGCTCCCCCCAGGACTGAACCAGCCCTTTATTTGCCAGACATATTTCTCGAATGAGTTTCAAAGACTCACAATGTCATCATCACACACTTATCATTTTAATGAGTCAAGGACACAAAGGGTTCATTCAAAGTTTACACACAAGAGTGAAGAAACTAACTATGCTTTCTTATTGATTTCAGAGATTGGTAGCCTTTCGAGGTCAATGTTGTTCGAAACTTCGGAGAAATAATCATGGTACAAAGAAGGGTACATGACTGGTTTTAGTAAGTTTAGGTAGTAAAAAACCATAAGATTTAGGTGGACTATTAGTTGGTACAATTGGGTAGGATTTGCATCAAGAAATGGAGTAAACATGGCTGAAAACATGCACTGTTGCCACCTGTCGACAGGCACAAGGTTGCTGTCGACAGGACTGGCTAACCAGTGAGCATATCTTCAGGTATGTGTGCATCTGTCGAAGCAATCAGTGGTGCTGTCGACAGCAACACACAGGTGAAGAAATCAGACTTCTGTCTGTGGGTTCCTGTCGACAGTAAGGGTTCGTCTGTCGACAGAACTTGATCAAACTTTCTGAAATGCTTCTAAACCAGCTATAAACGGTACTAACAACCTCTTCTATCATTCCTAACATGATTAGGACTTAGTTAAAACACAATCTTAACCTCACTCATGAAAATATCAAAGCATAAGAATAGAAGATATACACATGGAATGTGGTCATATGGCTGATTTTTTTTCAAGAAGACACATTGAAAGGGAGTTCAAGGAATTGAAATGGGAGTCAACTCTTAAACTTTCTTTTCTTTTTCACTTAAAACTTGTCAAGTTTACACACTTAAGATCTCCATGATCTCTCAAGAAATCAGTTTCACGACAAGAAAGACCATCATGGATCGGTCTACATTACGCAAGAATATCGATAACACTCCAGAGTTATGAATCAAGTTAAGAAAGAAGAAATTATCTATAAACTCTCATGGATGACCATTAACTTAAACATGACAATTAACTAAAACATGATGGAAAAGTAGTCCTGTGAAAGAACATACTTTCAGAATTATAGGATGAGAACTACAGGATGACATACAAGTGAGATCCCCTTCAGCTAGTAATCCACTAGTGAAGAGAAGGATAGAAGGAATTGAATCCTACAGCACAACTAAAACATGCTTATAAGGGATAAATACATTGTTTCAAAGAGAATCCACAAGTGTAAGGCAAGTAAGGGTGATCATGACTTCTTTAACATGAGTGGAAATCAAAGACTTAGACAGAGAAGAGATAGGGAGAGGGTTCTACAACACACATGATGCACACAAGCTTCTAGAGGTACTACGAATCTCAAACAAGAATTGAGAGCTTGTACACTTAGCAATAAGTTCTATTGCTAGATCAAGGTAAGAGTAAGAGAGGAAGAAATAATTGTACCAAACTTGCAGAAGATGAGGCCTTCCCTTCGAAGGGTTCACAACCAACAGTAAGAAGATAGCACTGGGGTGCAATTCTGCAGTCCACGAACGGCTACAACCTGTAGCTCCTCAGGCACGACCAGTGGAGGCTGCAGCTTCAGCTACTCCCAGCTATAGAGCTTGGATACACAACAGCAGCACAATAGGAGGGAGGAGAAGTGTTCGGAAAGATGGTTATGAAGCATAGCAGGGTATCTTTATACCCCAAGGCCTTTGCATGCACAACGGCACGTCGCCCCTTGATGTGTCACATGTAGAAACCATTTGGTTTCCATGAGCAACACGTTTCCCATGCAAGCCCCAAGGCCTTACACATAAGGCATAAGCGTAGAAGCTTCTACCCATGTGTTGTGGCCAGCCCAGCATCTTCCACGTAACCAAACAAAAATTCCCAGAAAATTCATCACCGTAATTGACCAATATTCGGCTGGTCCATTAAGCTTGGCATAAACACATTCAAATGGTATCCATTTGTCCTAAAATTTCAACCATAGAATAATTTGATAGTTTTATAAATTATGATAATTTTAGTTAATTTTTAGAATTTATTTTACACTAGGTGAAAAATCACCCAAAAAATAGTCGCGTCGACTGTACCTTGAAATCCGTACGTAAAAAATTTGGATAATACATATTTGATTTCTCCACATTTTTATGGAAATATGATGTTCTCGGATTTTTATTTCGTTGTCGTTTTCTGGTGTCGCCCTGTGGGAGCGCGCACTTCGATGTACGACACTGGGGTAACGTTCATTACCACTAATTAAATCTATCTTCTAATTATCACAATTTAATAACAATCCTAAGGTATTTTAACCGAATTATTCCTATTTTCTTAATTCTTTGAATTTCTGGGGCGTTACAAATCCTCCTCCTCTTCTTCCGGTTGTGGTAGACATTTTCATGTTTGGGAGAAGAAGAATCTTGTTCTATTCTAAGATTGATTCTTATCTTCTTCTTCCATCCTTGGTCTTTATACATGATAGTAGAGTTTATTGGAAGTCATACTACCTTTAGAACAGGGTGATTATTTCTGTTTAGATGTTTGGTACTTCAAAGCTTGATTTGGAACCTTAAAATACCTTGATTTAGTGTTCATCTTGTAGGAATCTTTCCAACAACTATGGTTATCAGGGCTATACTTCTAGCACTACATCATGCTTAGTTTCTAGCTAGACAAGTATGGATTATAACCTTAAGTTTTCATCTTACTTGTTAGCATATATAATCACTGTGGAGACTACAAATAGTTCTTTTATTTGATAAATCATGCCTTGATCCATAGGTTCCATAATTGGTATGTTAAAGTGTACTCAAAGTCATTTCTGAAAGGAGAACTGGCGGCTGTCGACAGACAGCTCATAGCTGTCGACAGGCCTAGTCTGCCAGAACCTCAGATTGCTAGGTCTGCTGCTAGCTGTCGATAGCCAGCCATATCTATCGACAGATACTGTCCCAGAACCAGAAAATCTTGCTCTGTCTGATGCTATATGTCGACAGCCACCTCCTGGCTGTCGACACCTACTGTCCTGACCTGTATTTCAGTAATCTCTACGTATAAGCTTGATAAAACTTTATCCTAATAGCCTAGCAAGCTACCCTCTTCTTACCTTGGTATTTACTGTCGTGTTACTACAAAGTTCATCCACATTGTGTGCCTCACCCATCCTTGGATTATTCTTGAAGTTATCAATTACGTATGATACCCCGTTGATTCTATTCTCCTATATTCGTAACTGAGTTCATAAAACTGATGTATTGAGAGTTCAAGTGTTTGAATACCCTTGTGAGATATGATAAATGATGATGACGACATTTATTGGTCCTTGGACTCCACCTGATTGATATGCCTGTGCAAATAGGGCTGGTCTAGTCCTGGGAGGAGCACCCGAATTTATTTACAGGCCGCGCGGAATGATAAAGGGCAACGAGATGTTTGTCATTGCATCATTTACTGTTTAATTATGGTCATCATAATTCATGTTCTGTGTAACTGTTAAATGTGCCAGTTTTGAGTTATATACCTGAGCATGCCTCGTGTTTCATTATCATGTTTCAAGCTTACTGTCCTAACATTAATTGTACCTCTTTGTTATCCGTTCTGCCATTGTCTTGGCTATCATGTATTCACCTTTGAATTAAGAATTTGAGTCCTACTGGGCTAGTTAGCTCACCAAATCCTACCTTTTCAGGCTATCTACAGTTCTAGAAGGCGGGACATCGGGATTTGAGGGCTGAGAGATCAACCTTTACGGCGTTTAAGCTTGAATTGTAAATGGAGAGTCATGTAATACATGTAGTATGTCAATGAATAATTGTTTTTACTTAGTAAAGCTCCGAGCAATTTACTGCTCAATTAGTTAAAGTTTACTCTTGACTCCTCATGCGGTCACTTCCGGCATTTATAGTTATATGTAATGATGGGACGTGACATGCTCCCCCTCTCACCTAGCTTTCACCTCTCTCTCCCTCTCTATCTATCGCACCCCAATCCATCGGGCACCCCACCCCCTCTCTCACTTAGATTGGCACCTATTCTCTTCTCTCTCTCTCTTCGTGTGCACACAATGCCCTCCTAATCACCTCTGGCTCCTCTCCCCCCTCTCTCTCCCTCTCTATTCGCACCCGAACCCTTGGTGCACCCCCACCCCCTCTCTCTCAGATCGGCACCCTCTTCTCTCTCTCGTGTGCACACAATGCCCTCCTAATCACCTCCGGCTCCCCCTCTCACTTAGCTCTCACCTCTCTCTCTCCTCTCTCATCTCCCTCGCTCTCCCTCTCTCTTTTAAACATAAATATTTTAGTGAATTAATCTCTTATTTAATATTCATCAGATGGTAGCAGTTAAAATATTTCTCAAATTTGACAGTCAACTAATCACAATGACATAACTAATGACTGTTTAATTTTAGGGGCATAAAATATAATATATGCTTCAAAGGTATAAACTCGAATACCATGTATTCTCGAGAGATATGTATATATTTTCCCAAATTAATATGTAGAAATGGTGTTTGCCTAACCCATGGTTTGGGAAAGGCTGACCTTAGTTTTATTTTGGCTTGTATTTGACATCATGATAAAGTGGGCATAGGCCGATATGAATAATTCTCTCTACACGCACACACACACTCTCTCACATCGGGCAGTGCGAGGTATTTTTTAGTTCCTTTAAACATAACTGGCAGTTCTATTACGTATGTTGATAGTGGACCAATTAGGGCTGAACAGTTTTCGGTTCAAACCGTTGAACCGAACCGAACCAAACTGAACAATTCGGTTCAGTTTTACAACACAGTGTGTCGGGTCAACGAACCGAACAGAACCAAAGACCAAATTCCGGTTCGATTCGGGTTATTAAAAAAAACCAAAATAAATTGTTTGACTCGAAAGAAGCCGTAGACCAACCCACAACCACCTACCCACGGCCGCCATGTAACGTCGCGTGCTTTTCGGATCCATGCAGATCATGTGCGTTGTGGTTGTGGTGGCCGTTGTGAGGCCATGTGAGTTGGTAGTGTGGAAGGTTTGCTGTGGATGTGTGGTTTGTTCAGGTGAGATGTAGGTTCGGTCCTGGAATGAAATAGGACCTGCTGCAGTTAAGTTGGAGTTGGCGTCCAGATAGGTTGTCGTTTATGCATGAACTTAACGGCATAAGATGTGGACGTTTAGAGTGGCGGTTGCTGTTGGCGACAGGGTGGTTGACGCCAACCTGAGAATTCTGCAGGTTATAGGGTCACCCGAGGGCAGGTTTCCTACCTTGTTCTCATTCCCCTTTGCCCCAGCTTTGTGCCCCCGTGTCCCTAAAGCTTCCAACAGGTACTGAAGTGTGTTTGGAGGATCGTGGGACGCGTGGCATTGCCGAATTGTGCGAGGAAACGCCGTGGCGTGGTGCAATTCCCGTGGGAGCTCGTGGAGGGTTCGGTGTGAACCGGGAGATTGCAGGAGGTTCTAGCGTGTTCTGAGGTAGGGGACGAACCCGGTTAGCTCCCTAGAAACATTAAAACACGACGTAACCACTTGAATCAGCATGATAATGCATTTTCGGATTAAGTTGCACCATGCGGGGATAATGTGTGGTTTGAGTATTTTAGCAAGCAAAGCATGTTGTAATGGGTTGTTTTGGGTTCCTGCATGTCAAAAGAATTGTTTTTATATGCTTTTCTGTAGTTTTAACGGTTGGAAAACCTGTAGAGCCAGATTAGGGTTTCTGCAGGGTTTGAGGCCGAAGAACTTGGCGTCAAGATCGCTTGTCGCCAAGCTCATCAGCCAGGATGTAGACGACCATATCCCTTGCCGTTTACTTCCTATAAGCGGCAGTCGATGTTGCCGCCAGCATGTATATAAGTAAAAATGGTTGTTTACGATATTTATCGATAACAAGTGGTACGTTGGCACCTGTGGTGCACTGAGTGCACATGGTTTCTGTATTTAGCGTACGGGGTACGCAGTTGGCTACTCACTTTCGTGACTGCGTGTTGTTCACACGAGTTTAGTTGAGTTCACGTGTGGTGGACTGTCGTTACTTGAGGTTTACGTGAGGTTTCACGTGGTTTGTGTGTGACACGCACGTGGTTTTGTGTACGTGGCAAGTAGTACGACGCCTACCGTGGTTACCTCTCTAGTTGGGTGCCCCAGGTTCTTTGTGAGCCAGGCTGTTAGCTCGGGGATCTGTCCCGGTACTTGTGTTGTACCGTCGAGGTCTGTGTCGTCTGACCTGGACACCCTCACTCTTGTGTTTGAGTTGTACGTCTGGCTGAGGGAAAGACGCCAGTGGGACAGTGACACTTGTGTTTGTCTTTAGTCACTTGTAGCGCACTCGTAGTTGGGGGTACGGACACCAGTAGTCGACACTGGTCCCCAGCTAGTCCTTTTCCAGTGCCTCACTCTAGAGAGCCCGGCCAGGGTCTCCTGAGTGTCAGGCATGGGCCTGTGACCGTGTGGTCTGCAGGTGGTGGTGTTTAGTTGGTCTCCACAGTTGCTTGACTTTTACACGTGGAGCGGCAGTTGGACCTTTCGTCCGTGGCTGCGAGACTGAGAGGTTTTTACCTGTGTTAGCTTGTCCGAGTCAGTTTCTGGTGTCGCGAACCAGTTCACGTGACTCGTGTTTGGCTGTCTCTACTTAGCCTGTACACCTGTACTGGTTTGCCGTTTAATTATTAAGTTGTTTCTCGTAGTCGGAAAACGGTGAGTACTTTTACAGCTTTAATATCCTGCTTAGCTGTTCTATAAATTGTTGGTATTGTTTACTGCTTTTGTACCTGTGGTTTTGGTTTGCTCGGTGTTGGGGGAGTTCCCTACTGAGCCAGTGACTAGCGAGGCTCACCCCTACCCCCACAGGTGAGAGCGAGGAGGATCTTTCTCGACCGTCGTCCAGTTCAGAGCCGCGTCGTAGCGGTGCAGGGTCAGTACCTCCAGCTGTGTAGTAGCAGCTCCAGCAGTGTAGTGTAGATTAGTTGTTTATTTTCTTCAGTTGTACCTCGGGGTATGCCCCAGACTCTTGTACTTCTTTTCAGTTTTGTGGAAATTTGGCTATGTAAACTTGTGATATATATATAAATTGTGGTGTGTTCCTTTGTGTTTACACGGACTGTGGTTTGGTATCCCTTGCGAGGCTTCGGCCCGTTCGCGGAAGGCGGACTCGGATCAAGTACGTTATCGATTTAACGGGCTTGGCCGAGGCGTTCCGCCACAGTTGGTATCAGATCAAGGTCCGTGTTAATATAATGGAACTAGAAGGATACATAGCCTTATTTCGGTCTTTGTACACTGCTGGTAGGGACCCTGGTTTTTGATAATTTGTTGTTTTGATTTATGCTTGGTGTTTTGTTTATGTAGAAAGTTGAAATGGCTGATAGAAGAGATTGGGGTGGTGGGGGAGATGATCCGGAGGAAAGTACCCAGCGTATGATAGAAAGGATCTGGGAAAGCCTCACGGATATTCGGGCAAGGATGGATCAGCAGGCGCCGGTACCACCGGTTGCAGTGCCACCTGGGGATGAAGACACTGTACCTGTAGCTCCAGTTCCGCCAAGAGTGGAGGTGCCTTTTGCAGCACCTGTGCCACCACCACCACCAGTGTTGATAGCAGAAGAACCAGTGATGCAGGTGGAGAAGTTCCTGAGATTGCAGCCATCTACTTACTCAGGAGGGCCGAATCCAGATACAGCGGAGCACTGGGTTCATGAAATTGAAAGAGTCTTTGCAACTATGAGGTGCCCGGCAGCAGATAAAGTGGTGTTAGCTGCTTATCAGTTGAGAGGTTTTGCTTAGAATGGTAGCGACTGAAGATGCAGACCACCTTTGCAGGCAAGACAGAAGAGGCTATTACTTGGTCAGAATTTCTTGATGTATTTAATGATACATTCTTTCCGATTCAAGTGCAGCAAGTGAAGAGGGAGCAGTTTCGGACTCTCCAGCAAGGTAACTCTTCAGTTCTAGAGTACCAGATGAGATTTATGGCGCTTAGCCGTTATGCACCTTATGTTGTATCGGATAATAATATGATGGTTGAATATTTCATTAGAGGTTTGAGAGTGAATTGCAGGATGCAATAGTGCCTCTCATGTGTAAGACAGTGGAAGAAGCAGCCCAGAGAGCAGCTACATTGGATAGGTCTATTCGGACTCGTCAGGCGGGTGAGTCAGGTTCAGGTAGTTTTCGGCTACCGCAGCAGTCAGTGGTGTAGACACCCATTTCTAACCTATAAGTCGAGCAAAATCCCTTGTCGTATCATTGACGCCCCACGTTGGCTCGTCATCGTCAAGCTGGCTTTCTCCGATCATGACATCATTCCCATTTAGTTCGTCGCCCTGGAGGACTCTTCTTGGTCAAATCAATCTCTTTCATAAGTCCGATGTTTCATCCTGAAGGCTGTGCATGGCTATTGGACATTTTATGATCAAAAATGCAGAAAAGTCCAGAAGGCGACAGGCTCTATGTCGCGTTCCTGAAAACGACAGCCCCCATGTCGCATTGGTAATTCTATATTTTAAATCCCTCAGAAAATCGAAAATAACTCAAGTTCACCTTCCATATGAGGAAGGCGACATGTCGAGGTGGCGCCTTCAGGAAGGCGACAAGATGGCTGTCGCATTCTGGGCCTTAAACAGGAAACTCAATCCGAGGCTAACTTGGACCCATGCTATTGATGGTAATTGCTTCTTTTGGACGTCCAAATCGAGTCCAAATCCTCTCAAATTCGGAGGAGACCTTCCTAACATGCTCCTTTCCGAGTTCCAATGGCCCTGCACAGCCATACTTGCCCATAGTCGGACTCTTGCCCATTATTCCTCTCAGAAACTGTCCGGGAATAATCACCCATAAAAACCTTATTTCTCCATCTTTTGGGCAAGGCCGGAGCCATTAGTTCGGGAATTCAGAGAGCTTCATCTTCCAAGAAGAGAGTCTTCTCTCCAGACGACTCAGAAGAGCCCTCCAGGGCGTTTTCCCAGCGGCTATCCAATCTCCTCTCCCCTTTTCTTCTTCTTTCATCAGTTTCATACATGCATAGTTCGTTTTTTCTTCTAGTTTAGCATTAGAACACGAAACACACACCCATCTTTAACACCCCAGGGGTTAAAAGCCCCAATCCTGTGAGTTCCCCCCATAATAGTTCATGTACATGCACCTTTTCATTGAATGGATCTATTGCACACGAAATCTAATGGGTTTTCCTTGTGTTTAAATCATCTTGGCAGGTGTTTGAAGGTTAGAACGAAGTGAGGCTCCTGTCCCTTGGCCGGATGAGGAGCAGGAAGACGAGAATCCACAACTCTGTCCCTCTGAAGAGAAGGCGACAAGGCCACTGTCGCGTTCAAGAAGGCGCCATAGCCTCTGTCGCGTTCAGGAAAAAAGGAAGGTGACACTGCATCTGTCGCTTTATCAGGTACGCCTTCCCTTCACCCTTTCTTTTCCAAGGTAGTCAGCCCTCTACGTCTACATCTCCGAGGCGATTACTCTGGTGGCGATCACGGTCAGTTCTTAATCCCTATACTCATAATTTTTAATTCAAAAGGGGATACCAAATCCCGTGATTACAAGTGGGTGCAAGTAAAGGTAAAGCACCAGCAGGACCTTCTTCATCAGGTTTGGTCAATGGGGTCAGAAATTGAAGCAAGCATTTAAAGGAAGAGGAAGAGGAGGGGAGGTCGTCAGCAATTCCAGCAGGGCCGAGGTAAGCCTGAGGTGGAGGAGTCGCAGCAGAGTACTGCCAGGCAGCCCATTACTCCACCAGGATATAGATGCTATAATTGTAATCAGCCGGGACATTTGATCCGCAATTGTCCCTATCCGAGAGAATATGGTTATGGAAGAGGTGTGCAGCAGCAGCAGCAGCTCAGCAGTTTCAGCAGCACAGTTAGGTCGTGGCAAAGGAGTACCGTAGCAGCGGGGAAGAGGCCGGGTTATGGCTATCACCCGAGCCCAGGCGGAGGCATCGAATATGATAGAAGGTATTTTACCTCTTTATGAATATCAGAAAGAGTTTTATTTGATTCGGGTGCCTCTCATTCTTTTATTTTCGAAGAATTCTTGGATTGTGGCTCATCCTTTAGAAGAAAAGTCTTGTGAGTTAGTGGTGGAGGTTCCTTCAGGTGAGTTCTTGCTCACTTCGAGCTATGTAGATGAAGCCCTGTTATGATTGAAGGGAACCAGATGCCGGGTCGGTTGTATGCCCTGCAGTTGTCAGATTATGATATTATTTTGGGTATGGATTGGCTTGAGATGTATGGAGCAATGTTAGATTGCAGAAAAAAAGAGGATCAGGTTTTGTCATCCTAATGGTGAAGTATTTGAATATCAAGGTATGCCTTTTTATACCTCTAAATTCTAATTTCTGCAATTAAGCTAGGAAGTTGGTAAATGCTGGGTGTGTAGCTATTTACCCGCGGTGAGTTTAGTAGAGGCTAGTCAATCAGTTGAAGCAGTTCCCGTGGTTAGGAAATTTGCTGATATTTTTCCTGAGGATTTGCCTGGTTTAGCTCCACATAGAGAGATGGACTTTACCATTGAGTTGCTGCCAGGTACCATGTCGATTTCTAAAGCCCCATATCGGATGGCACCAGCAGAACTTAAGGAATTGAAAAAGCAGTTAGAAGAATTGTTGCAGAAAGGGTTATTAGACCGAGTCATTCCCCGTGGGGAGCGCCGGTTTTATTTGTGAAAAAGAAAGATGGAAGTTTTCAGATGTGTATTGATTATAGAAAGTTGAATGATGTGACCATTAAGAATAAGTACCCATTGCCAAGAATAGATGATCTGTTTGATCAGTTGCAATCAGCAAAAGTGTTTTCTAAAATTGATTTGAGATCCGGGTACCATCAGCTGAGAATTAAAGAAGAAGATATAGATAAGACATCTTTTAGAACTAGATATGGTCACTTGAATTTGTGGTTATGCCATTTGGGTTGAATAATGCTCCTGCAGATTTTATGGATCTGATGAATAGAATTTTTCATCCATATTTAGACCAATTCATTGTGGTCTTTATTGATGATATTCTGATTTATTCAGCATCTGAGGAGGAGCATGCAGCTCATTTGAGGTGTACTCTGCAGTTGTTAAGGGATAATCAGTTGTTTGCCAAGTTCAATAAGTGTGAATTCTGGTTGAAAGAAATTCAGTTTTTGGGTCATGTCATCTCAGCTAAAGGAGTAGCAGTGGACCCAAGTAAAGTGGAAGCAGTGATGAGATGGGAAGTGCCTAAGACAATAACTGAGATTAGAAGTTTTCTGGGATGGCAGGTTATTATAGGCGCTTTATTAAGATTTTTCTAAGATTGCAGCACCTATGACTAAGTTGACTAGAAAAGGTGTGCCTTTTGTGTGGTCCGGTGAATGTCAGAAAAATTTTATGGAATTAAAGAAAGACTCTACATCAGCACCTATATTGACATTACCGGCAGGGAGTGGTGGTTTTGTGTTGTATACTGATGCTTCAAGGAGAGGACTTGGCGCAGTGCTTATGCAGCATAGCAAAGTGATAGCTTATGCGTCCAGGCAATTGAAGCCAACAGAGGAGAATTACCCCACTCATGATTTAGAATTGGCAGTAGTTGTGTTTGCCTTGAAAATGTGGAGGCATTATCTGTATGGCGAGAGATTTGAGATCTTTACAGATCATAAAAGCTTGAAGTATATCTTCTCACAGAAAGATTTGAACCTTCACCAGCGCAGGTGGATTGAATATTTAAAGGATTATGATTTCAGTTTGGCTTACCATCCGGGAAGGCCAATGTTGTAGCAGATGCCTTGAGCAGAAAGGCATATGTAAGTTTAATGATGATTAAAGAATGGAAGTTGTATGAAGAGGTAGTGGAAAACTCCTTATATGTGCCCAGTAGTCAGCGACGGGCAGTACTAGCTGCTAGTGCCGTAGAGCTATCTTTGTATTGGCAGATTGTTGAAGCTCAGAGAGCAGATGCCAGTTTGGCTGAAATTGTGAAAATGGAAGGAGTTACCATTGATGATAATTGTGTAATCAGGCTCAGAGGCAGATTGTTTGTTCCAACAGAGAGAAGGTGAGCAGCGAGTGTTGGAAGAGGCTCATAAATCTAGGTACACTATCCATCCGGGTAGTACTAAAATGTACCATGATTTGAAAAAGCATTTTGGTGGCCTCTTATGAAAAAGGAATAGCAGAGTTTGTTGCAAAGTGTGCTATCTGTCAGCAGATTAAAGCAGAGCATCAGAAACCTGGAGGTTTGTTGCAACCTTTGCCCATTCCGCAGTGGAAGTGGGATGATATTGCTATGGATTTTGTGGCAGGTTACCAAGATCGAGTTCCGGGCATAATGGATATGGGTATTTGTTGATAGATTAATGAAAGTATGCAGATTAGTGGCAGTAAGTATGTCTTGGACAGTGGACAGATTAGCAAAGATTTATGTTGAAAAGATTGTTCCACTGCATGGTATTCTGAAGACTATTGTGTCTGATAGAGATCCAAGATTTACTTCTGGTTTTTGGAGAAGTCTGCAAAGAGTAATTGGTACTGAGTTGAGGTATAGTTCTGCTTATCATCCCCAGACAGATGGTCAGACAGAGAGGACTATCCAGACAATTGAAGATATGTTGCGAGCTTGTTGTTTAGTTTGGGGAGGTAGCTGGGAACACCATTTGGGAATGGTTGAATTTGCCTACAATAATAGTTATCATACCAGTCTTGGGATGGCACCGTATGAAGCTTTATATGGAAGGCCATGTAGAACCCCATTGAACTGGCATGAAGGGGAGAAAGACAGTTAGTGGGTCCTGAATGGATTCAGCAGACCACTGAAGTAGTGAAGCTTATTAAAGAGAAATTACAGGCAGCTCAAAACAGACAAAAGAGTTATGCAGATAATCGGAGAGACCACTTCAGTTTGAGGTAGGAGACTTGGTTTTCTTGAGAGTTTCCCCGAGTAAAGGTATTATGAGGTTTGGTAAGACGGAAAGTTAAGTCCAAGATATGTGGGACCTTTTCAAGTGTTAGAAAGGATTGGGAAACAGCTTATAGGCTGGATTTGCCAGCAGATTTTGCGGATGTTCATGATATATTCCATGTTCTATGTTGAGAAAATGCATTGAAGATCCAGCTCAAATAATTAGATATCAAGTGGTGACCTGAGACCGGACATGACTATGCCAGAGTATCCGGTGCAGATCACAGATCGAAAGATAAAGAAATTGCGAAATAAAGAATTGAGTTAGTTAAGTAGATGGGAAAATAGTTGGGTGGTGAGGATACTTGGGAGTTAGCCGAGGAAATGGCTAAAGGGTATCTCTATCTATTTGAATAAGCTCTTGTATTTTTCTCTTTAGATGATAGTGCTTGCAAAAGTGTGAATGTTTAAGTTGTTTAAGTTTGAATTGTGTTATGAATTTCGAGGGTCGAAATTTCTTTTTAGATGATAGTATGTAACGTCGCGTGCTTTTCGGATCCATGCGGATCATGTGCGTTGTGGTTGTGGTGGCCGTTGTGAGGCCATGTGGTTGGTAGTGTGGAAGGTTTGCTGTGGATGTGTGGTTGTTCAGGTGAGATGCAGGTTTGGTCCTGGAATGAAATAGGACCTGCTGCAGTTAAGTTGTTGGAGTGGCGTCCAGATAGGTTGTCGTTGATGCATGAACTTAACGGCATAAGATGTGGATGTTTAGAGTGGCGGTTGCTGTTGGCGACAGGGTGGTTGACGCCAACCTGAGAATTCTGCAGGTTATAGGGTCACCTGAGGGCAGGTTTCCTACCCTGTTCTCATTCCCCTTTGCCCCAGCTTTGTGCCCCCGTGTCCCTAAAGCTTCCAACAGGTACTGAAGTGTGTTTGGAGGATCGTGGGATGCGTGGCGTTGCAGAATTGTGCGAGGGAAACACCGTGGCGTGGTGCAATTCCCGTGGGAGCTCGTGGAGGGTTCGGTGTGAACTGGGAGATTGCAGGAGGTTCTAGCGTGTTCTGAGGTAAGGGACGAACCCGGTTAGCTCCCTAGAAACATTAAAACACGACGTAACCACTTGAATCAGCATGATAATGCATTTTCGGATTAAGTTGCACCATGCGGGGATAATGGGTGGTTTGAGTATTTTAGCAAGGAAAGCATGTTGTAATGGGTTGTTTGGGTTCCTGCATGTCAAAAGAATTGTTTTATATGTTTTCTGTAGTTTTAACGGTTGAAAACCCGTAGAGCCGGATTAGGGTTTCTGCAGGGTTTGAGGTCGAGAACTTGGCGTCAAGATCGCTTGTCGCCAAGCTCATCAGCCAGAATGTAGACGACCCATATCCCTTGCCGTTTACTTCCTATAAGCGGCAGTCGATGTTGCCGCCAACATGTATATAAGTAAAAATGGTTGTTACGATATTATCGATAACAAGTGGTGCGTTGGCACCTGTGGGCACTGAGTGCACATGGTTTCTGTATTAGCGTAGGGGTACGCAGTTGGCTACTCACTTTCGTGACTGCGGTTGTTCACGCGAGTTTAGTTGAGTTCACGTGTGGTGGAACTTCGTTACTTGAGGTTTACGTGAGGTTTCACGTGTTTTGTGTGTGACAGCACGTGGTTTTGTGTACGTGGCAAGTAGTACGACGCCTACCGTGGTTACCTCTCCAGTGGGTGCCCCAGGTTCTTTGTGAGCCAGGCTGTTAGCTCGGGGCTTTGTCCGGTACTTGTGTTGTACCGTCCGAGGTCTGTGTCGTCTGACCTGGACACCCTCATCTTGTGTTTGAGTTGCACGTTCGCTGAGGGAAAGACGACAGTGGGACAGTGACACTTGGTTTATCTTTAGTCACTTGTAGCACGCTCGTAGGTTGGGGGTACGGACACCAGTGTACAGTGGTCCCCAGCTAGTCCTTTTCCAGTGCCTCACTCTAGAGAGCCCGGGCCAGGGTCTCCTGAGGTGTCAGGCATGGGCCTGTGACCGTGTGGTCTGCAGGTGGTGGTGTTTAGTGGTCTCCACAGTTGCTTGACTTTTACATGTGGAGCGGCAGCTGGACCTTTCGTCCGTGGCTGCGCGGACTGGGAGGTTTTTACCTGTGTTAGCTTGTCCGAGTCAGTTCTGGTGTCACGAAAAAGTTCACGTGACTCGTGTTGGCTGTCTGTACTTAGCCTGTACACCTGTACTGGTTTGGCCGTTAATTATTAAAGTTGTTTCTCGTAGTCGGCAAACGGTGAGTACTTTTACAGCTTAATATCCTGCTTAGCTGTTCTATAAATTGTTGGTATTGTTTACTTGTGACGGACCGGGGTATTTATGCCCATAAGGCTCCATATCCAGATCCGCCTCCCGCGAACGGACCGAAGTCTCGCAAGGGATATCTCAACACGTGTCCAGTAAGAGTACAAAAGACAACCACAAGAATATAAGACACAAGAAAGTACATGTGCTCATTTCAGTTCACAAATTTATACAACTGTGCCCATTACATTAATACCTGTCCAATTTAAAAAGAGTACAACTACCTGGGGCATACCCCGAGGGAGCACAAGCTCACACAACACTAACTACTAGACTACTGCTGGGGTACAAGTCTGACGCAACGCCACTGCAGCCAAGCACACGGCAAGCCCTGAAAAGAACTGTAGGGGAGTGAGCCTCAACAAGTCACTGGCTCAGCAGGGGCTACCCAAAACAACACCGAGACCACAATACTCCTCAACCCCAAGGGTCTCACTAGCAACACCAATAGCCAAACCATTTCATGCTCACATCATGACAATAAATAACAATTAAACATAATCATGAGTATAAACAACACAAAAGTCCTCAAAGGAAATAGGACTACAGGACTAACATAATATCATTAGTCAGCCTAACTACTAAAGTGCCTAAACCACAGTCTCATGGCCCACTGCTACAACATCTAGTTGCCTAAACTATAAGCCACACAGGTAGGTCACTGCCTAAGCTGCAAGCTTCACAGGCAACCTCAAGCACTTGATAACATGACTTCTAGCAAAGAGCTGGTCCTTTATACTCCAAATCACACTACGTCGAATATTACATACGAGGTAATAGAAATGGCTACCCCGAAGCCAATCCATAACCACACTAAAACTATAATTGGAATCATACTCATGAAGAGTAAAACTCAACAAGTGGAAG